>SEYY01000494.1:105000-135000 GCA_009176605.1 Armadillidium nasatum | reverse complement strand
CCCGAGCATCTTGACGTGAGAATTTTAAACGTTATTCGACAATTTCTATTTTTTATTTTTTTTTTATTTTGGGATTTTAATCTGTGATAACCGTTAATGTAACTGTTGCTATTTAACGTACTCTCTCTCTCTCTCTCTCTCTCTCTCTCTATATATATATATATATATATATATATATATATATATATATATATATATATATATATATATATATATATATATATATATATATATATATATATATATATATATATATATATATATATATATATATATATATATATATATATATATATATATATATATATATATATAATATATATATATATATATATATATATATATATATATATATATATATATATATATATATATATATATATATATATATATATATATATATATATATATATATATATATATATATATATATATATATATATATATATATATATATATATATATATATATATATATATATAATAGAAAATTGAGGGGGCGTATCAGTTTCCTTCCCCTTAAAAATTTTCTTTAACACATTATGTCAAAAAAAAATTTAATAAATATGAACAAAATCAGCCCTAAAATATCCCTCTATACCTTATTTTGAACCTAAAAAGTTGGAAAGCTTCCTCCTACGCTCAATTTTTTGTAAACACATTTTTTTCCCCTTTTTTTTATATATATACTTCTAATTTTTTTTTTCCTTTAGTGGATAATTCAGGGTAACAAATCCTTTCTTATTGATTTTAATATTTATCCTCACGCGCAATACCAAACCTAAATTAGTCTCAACCAAGAAATTGGTCACTCATCGTTATTGTTATTACTATATTTACATAGAAAGAACCAAACTAGTTACGTTAATATTTGAATAGTAAAATATGCAAATGAGTCTGTTCCAGAATGCATATTTAAATACAATATATATATATATATATATATATATATATATATATATATATATATATTATATATATATATATAATTATATATATATATATATATATATATATATATATATATATATATATATATTATTATTGCAAGACTTGATATTAGATCTAAAGATCAGTTCCAGTCCAAATCTAATAGTAATAAAAATGTAATATAATATTGAATCGAATATTTTTTTCACACAGTAAATATCAGATAATAATAATAATAATAATAATAATAATAATAATAATAATAATAATAATAATAATAATAATAATAATAATAATAATAAAAATAAAAATAAAAATAATAATAAAAATAATAATAAATAATAATAATAATAATAATAATAATAATAATAATAATACGTAGAAAATCGTAAAAGTTGAGCAATGATTGATCTTACATGCTCCCCTCTGATGGTGTCCATAATACATTCATTCCCCTTATCCATTTTTCCCAAGTTCCTATGACTTTCACTTTTAAAAGTTGCGTATTGGGGCATGTCGGCATTTAATCTGGCCAAGGTTTCGGTATTTACTCAATGTTGGTGTAATTTTTTGGTTCACCTCCAGCCTCTGCTTTCAAGAGGCGATATATATATATATATATATTATATATATATATATATATATATATATATATATTATATATATATATATATATATATATATATATATATATATATATATATATATATATATATATATATATATATATATATATATATTAATTTCATTTAAAGGTAAAGCTGTTTTGACAGCCTGAATTTAGTTGCTAAGCTTTATGAAAAAAAAAGATACATAAATTTGCATTGATTCCGCCCACAAGTAAACTGTAGTTAATAAAGCAACACAAGCGGAAGCTTGCAACTGGAACAACGCTCGAAACACAACACACACACACACACACATATATATATATATATATATATATATATATATATATATATATATATATATATATATATATATATATATATATATATATATATATATATATATATATATATATATATATATATATATCCTTTATATTTTGAAAAAAAAAAAAAAAAAAAAAAAAAACGCCTTCTGTGAGTCAAATGCGACTGGAAGTGTTGAGCATACCTATTTAGGAGGACCGAACTTCAAGATAACTTTAATACTGACGTAGCTTCTGCAGGAGAAGGAAAACTATGATATGGGAAACGGTTTCGTTTTATACGAAGATTCCACCTTTCCGTCCTAACTCTCAGCCTGCGTCGAGTTATAAAAAAACAAACTTCTTTTGTTTTGTCAAGACAATGTGTTAAATTTGTTTTAATATTTACATATTTACATAGTAGGAATTTATAGTGTGTAGAGTTAGTTTTAATATTTTTACTGAGTTATAACTATTTTTATTATTTATTTTGTATTTTTTTATATTCTTCAATTCGTTTTGCTTACAAATTTGAACAGGTTTGTAGAGTAACGATTCCAGGAACGTAGACTTCTTTCCCACCAGTAAGAGTTAAGAATTAATTATTATGAAGGAATAGAAACCAATGATGGTGATACCTTAAATAAATAAATAAAAAATAAAATATATATATATATATATATATATATATATATATATATATATATATATATATATATATATATATATATATATATATATATATATATATATATATATATATATATATATATATATATATATATATATAATATATATATATATATGTTGTGTGTGTGTGTGTGTGTGTATTTATGCATATATGTATGGCCTCTGTATACATTGTTTTAAATTGAAGAAAATCCTATTAAATAGTTTTTCTTGCGAATTTCCCTATTTTTAAAATATAATAATGAAGGTGTTATATTATTAATGGATTGAGGCTTCTAGAACAACAATGGCCACCCACATTATTCCTTATTACTTCAAAATTGCTTTTACGAGGGAGAGAATACTAATAAAAGAACATTAAATTTTATAATTTTTATTTATTATTATGTTGTTAAAATGTCTTTAATGCCCTCTTCATTTTTATTCATTTTAACCTCCATTTTGTTTCCCACTTTTTTTTTCCCTATATTTTTTAAATGCCACAGTGGACTGGAATTTGGTTTACTATTATTAGTGTATGAAAGGGGTAAATGTGTGAAAATCAGGGCGAAACCTGACCTTATATATATATATATATATATATATATATATATATATATATATATATATATATATATATATATATATATATATATATATATATATATATATATATATATATATATATATATATATATATATATATATATATATATATATATATATATATATATATATATATATATATATATATATATATATATATATATATATATATATATATATATATATATATATATATATATATATATATATATATATATATAAGGTGTTTCCCATTGTGTAAGAATTGCTTAATTTTATTACGTGGAATAAATTAAGTTCTTAAACTCTTTTAAAATATTCATAAAATCAATGCATTTTTGTGTGATACTTTTATTATGATGAGAGATAAAAAAAAATAGGGAAGAAAATAAAATTTTATTTTGTTAAATATTTACATTTACTCTTTCTCTTTATATATATATATATATATATATATATTATATATATATATATATATATATATATATATATATATATATATATATATATATATATATATATATATATATATATATATATATATATATATATATATATATATATGACATGAATTGAATAGAATATAGAAGAGTACAAAGCAAAATGGTAAGCTAGGAGGGGTGATGAGAGAGAGAGAGAGAGAGAGAGAGAGAGAGAGAGAGAGAGAGAGAGAGAGAGAGAGAGAGCTAACAATAAAACATAGCGCTCAGCTCTCGGCACATTTTATTAATCTATTGAGTGATAAAAAATTAAAGTTCAAAACTCTGAAAACATAAATGAAGTTACAAGAAGTAAAGAAGAGAAAATAGACAGAAAATGTAGAAAAGTCGTAAAAGCTGAGCAATGCCTGGAGTATAAAGACTTCAAATATGAAGAAGTGATCTATATAACTGGGTGGAGCACCGGGAATTGAACACCAAGAAGCTTCAAGATTGACTGAGGAGTGTTGGATAACTTTAAAATTTGAGGAATACTAAAGAAAAGATCAAAGACTCTGATTAATTATGAGGATTGAGAAAGATGGAAGACGATTAAAAAGGTAAAACTATGATTTCTAAACAAAAATATAAAAAATATAAGAAATTGTATTGGACAATAATTTCTTAACTGGCAAAAAAAAAAAAAAAAAAAAGAAAGAGAGAGAGAGAGAGAGGAAGAAGTTGTGTTTCTTTATGTGATAATTCTGCTCACCGCTGTGGTAATAATAATAATAATAATAATAATAGTAACAATTAATTAAGTAATTAAGTAATTATAACAAGTAATTATTATTATATTAATAATAATAATAACAATTATTAATAATAATAATAATAATAATAATTAATAGTACTAGTAGTATCAATAGTTAAAAAATTTGAAACTTTTATTTAATAATAATTAATTAATATTAGCAAAATAATAATAATAATAATAATAATAATCATAATAATAATAATAATAATAATAATAATAATAATAATAATAATAAAAATATTAGTACTAGTAGTTCTGTTATAAATATTTGTAATATTTTTTTAAAAATAAAATTAACGAAAAATAGCAGTTAAAAATTTATAAATAATAAAGTTTTGAATTTTTTTTAATTAAAATTTTTTTTTTTTTTTATTCGAACGCTTCTGAAACATTTGTTTTAATATTTATGAAATCGAACGAAAATATTTGGAAAAAACAAAATTTTCTTTTTCTTAAAATTTAAATCGATTACATTTATAAGAGTAATAAACTTATTTTTGTTTCTGTATTTTTGGAGACTCTAATTATATATTAAAGGAGTATAAACAGTGCCGTTAATAGGGGGAATTGAGGGGGAGAGATTACGTAGGCGGCACTCGTGGCACTTAAGGGAGGAAAAGGGGAAAATGAGTTGCAAAATTTGCATATAGGTGCCAATCATTGGGAAATGAGGGGGAAAAATAGGCAGATAGCGAGCCTTCAAGAGAAATATCATTCTTTTAATTTGTTGCTCGTGCAAAAACGAAAAACACCGTTAAATTTGCCAACTACAAACCATACACAATATATATATATATATATATATATATATATAATATATATATATATATATATATATATATATATATATATATATATATATATATATATATATATATCCTTCTCTCTGATTTCCTTTCCGGTCGTTCAATAGCAGCTGTTGTAGACGGCCACCGTTCATCCTATAAATCTATTAATAGTGGTGTTCCTCAAGGATCTGTCCTATCCCCAACACTTTTTCTGCTTTTCATTAATGACCTTCTCTCTATTACTTCATCTCCTATCCACTCCTATGCTGATGACTCCACCCTTCATTACTCTTTTCATTTTGAAAGACCCCCTCCCAGCAACAGTTAATAGAGGCAAGGAGGGTGGCCTTGGAGCAACTAACCTCTGATCTATCTCTCATTTCAAATTGGGGCAAAGAAAACATGGTCGTTTTCAATGCCTCAAAAACTCAATTCCTTCATCTCTCTACTCGACACAATCTTCCACACAACTACGATATCTTCTTTGAAAACACGCAACTCAAACCTTCACCTCTCCTTAATATTCTCGGTTTCTTTTTCTCGTGATCTTTCTTGGAAAGATCACATTACCTATCTTTCTAAACAAGCTTTCAAGAGGTTGGGTGTTCTGAGGCGCCTTCAATATTTCTTCACACCACCCCAGTTGCTTGCTCTGTATAGGGGTGCTGTTCGCCCCTGTATGGAGTATGCGTCACACATCTGGGGTAGTTCCACACACACAGCTCTCCTGGAAAAGGTGGAGTCTAGAGCTTTTCGCCTTATCAATTCTCCTGCTCTCACTAATTCACTCCAATCTCTTTCTGCCCGTCGAAATGTTGCGTCACTCTCTCTATACTATCGCTATTACAATGGACACTGCTCTTCTGAACTCTCTCGTCGCATACCTCCTCCATTAAGAAGGGTTCGTGCGACTCGTCTTTCTACACAGTCTCATCCTTTCTCTGTCCAACTCTCTGACCCCAGACTTAACCACTATGCTCAATCTTACATGTACTCTACTGGTAAAGTCTGCAACACACTTCCTTCATCTATTTTCCCAACTTCCTATGACTTAGGCACCTTCAAACGCCGTGTATCAGGTCATGTCGGCCTTTAATTTGACCATGTTTCCGACTTTCCTCCCAACTCTGGTGGAACATTGGTAGGCCTCTGACCTTTTCCCACCAGAGGAGAAATAAAAAAAAAAATATATAATATATATATATATATATATATATATATATATATATATATATATATATAATATATATATATATATATATATATATATAGAGAGAGAGAGAGAGAGAGAGAGAGAGAGAGATTTGAAATTTATATTATAGAAAAAAAGCTGACATAAGGTATGAAGGAATAAATAGCATTGTGTGTATGTTTGAATACGAACGAGTGTGTGTGTGTGTGTGTGTGTGTGTGTGTGTGTGTGTGTGTGTATGTGTGTGTGTGAGTGTGAGTGAGGGATAGTGAGAGTGAGCATGCATGATGACGCAAATTAGGGAGGGGAAAGAGAACGAGAGTTAATGAATAGAGTTGGAAAGACTGACGGTAAATTTCTGTGAATAAAAAATTTTTTTTTTTTCTGAAAGGGGGAAAAAAAAAGATATTTAGAAGGCGAAGAAGAAGATGAGGAAGGAGGAGATGAAGCAGTTGTTTCGTTGTATTTGTTTTGGATCGCGTGGGATGAAGAGGCTCATATAAATTTAAAAGAACTTTGTTCACATGACATTCGTGTTCCAGATAAGAATCCTTTTGGATCCTGTGAGGAGGAGACATATTTTTTTTTTAACCTTTTACTTTCTCAGCGAATTTTTTTTTTTCTCAGGGGTTCGTGCTCCTCTGCTCTTTATTTCCGAATCAAGATTTGAAATTTTTTTAAATTTACCCATAAGAAACTCTTTATTTACTTTGATTAATAAAAAAATAAAAAATTTAAGTGATAATTTTAATAACATTAATAGTACTGCAGTACTACTACTAGTAATAGTCGTAGCAGAACTAAAGCAGTAGTATTAATAACTTTAAAAGTTTGCATAATATTTTTTAGTAACTTTTAATAAAATAATAAATCACAATATATATATATATATATATATATATATATATATATAATATATATATATATATATATATATATATATATATATATATATATATATAATAATATATATTATATATATATATTAGTAATCGAAATTTTTTACATTGTTTAGTTTTTAATTAATTACTTAAAATGCTTTTTAAAAAATTAAATAAATTAAAATTTATGTAAAATAATTTTTTTAATTTTAAAATTACTTTTTTTTTCAAATTAAATTTAAAAAGCATATTTTAATATATAATTGAAATTTTATATTTTTAAAGTAATATCTATTAAAACCTTATACAGTTTGATTAAATTCTTTCATTATTAATCAATAATAATAATAATAATAATAATATTATTTTTTTTTTTTTTTTTTTTTTTTTTTTTTAAATATTTTTAAAAATTCTTTATTAAATTCTGAATTATTATTATATTATATTATTAATTATTATATATTATTATTATTATTATTATTACTTTTATTATTAATACTTATTATTATTATTTTTTTTTTTTTTTTTTTTTTTTTTTTTTTTTTTTTTTTTTTTTTTTTTTTTTATTTTTATTATTATAATAAATATATAATATATATATATATATAATATATATATATATATATATATATATATATATATATATATATATATATATATATATATATATATATATATATATATATATATATATATATATATATATATATATATATATATATATATATATATATATATATACTGAGTAAGTAGAAAATCTACGGATTTTAAACTTACTTTTAGAAAGTAAAATGTTAGAAATTGAATTGTTTGTTATTTATTGTGTTGCGATGAATTAAGAATTAAAAGGAAGGTCGTTCTAAAATGTGTTCATGTTCGCAGGTGTAGATTTTTTCTCTTTGATAAGAGAGATTTTTATATCGATTTTTATTTATTTATTTAATTTTTAATATTTATTTATTTATTTATTATTATTATTATTATTATTATTATTATTATTATTATTATTATTATTATTATTATTATTATTATTATTATTATTATTATTATTATAATTACTATTTTTTATTATTATTATTATTATTATTATTATTATTATTGTCATTATAATTATCATTACATCTTATCATAGTGTTATTATTATTTTAAATTTTGAGATAGAAAACTGTCTTAGCCAAAATTTCAGACCTGGGTCTGGTTTTGTCAATAAAAAAAGAATGGAAATATCAGAAATTGGTAAAACTTTGTAGACTTTTGAAGTAAGACACAAGGTTCTAGTATTCATTCATGTTGATATTTTCTCTTACAGGAATTCTCGTTGTACATATTACTATTATTAATTGTTAAACAGAATACAGCGCTAAATGACAATTACATGTTTTAGCATCCTTAAACAATAACACTCACATATCGTTAATATTGCTGACTATTATTGACATTGTACTGATGTTTTATCTTGGAGGTACTTTCCCTCTGCATTCTCCTCTCCATCAATGGCTATTTACAAGCATATATATATATATATATATATATATATATATATATATATATATATATATATATATATATATATATATATATATATATATATATATATATATATATATATATATATATATATATATATATATATATATATATATATATATATATATATATATATATATATATATAATATATATATATATATATATATATATATATATATATATATATATATATATATATATATATATATATATATATATATATATATGTGTGTGTGTGTGTGTGTGTGTGTGTGTGTGTGTGAGCGCGTGATCTCGTTCTTTTAAAGTTACAAATATTGAATTAAACTAAAGAAAATATATGCATCATAATTGATAAATAAAAGTTGTATTAAGTTTTGTAAGCGTTCGTTAATGTATGGCAGAAACGTCAAACACATTAAAGCCTTTTAAGCTTATTAAAACGTATCTAATCATTCACTTAAAAGGATCCAAACCACTTGTTCAAATGGTTTTTTTTTCTTTCTTTCTTTCACCGATTTCGGCTGTTCATATCGAACAAGTGAGTTAGTTACACAAGCGCTTTCTTTTCTCTCTCTCTCGCTCTCTTCCTCTTCTCTCTCTCTCTCTCTCTCTCTCTCTCTCTCTCTCTCTCTCTCTTCCCTTCTATCTCTCTCTCTCTTCTCTCCTTCATTTTTTTTTCTCTCTCTCCTCCCTTCTCACTCTCTCTCTCCTCAATTCTCTTTATCTCTCTCTCCTATATGTATAAGTCAGAAGGATCTAATCATATGAAGAGAATTTGACCGACAGTACAGGCAACCTGTCCCGTCAATTGCAATCTCTCTCTCTCTCTCTCTCTCTCTCTCTCTCTCTCCTCTCTTCTCTATATATATATATAATATATATATATATATATATATATATATATATATATATATATATATATATATATATATATATATATATATATATATATATATATACAATCACAGTGAAATAAGTTCGTTAATTTGCTTATTTTCATGTTAAAAAAAAAAAAAAAATTTTTAATAAGAGAATAAAAATTTCTTTCATTTATTTTTTTTTTAATGCCAAAAGGTGAATCAGGCTTCGTTTATTCTGATTATAAATAATTTTTAGTGACTTTTATTATTTTTATACGGCATTTTTCTTCCCATTTGTTTTGTTAATTTTCGGTCAAATTGGGGTACAAATTTTAGCGATTATAATTAAAACTTTTCATGTTTTTTGATCCTTTGATAAGAACCAGATCGTTCTTATAGGTGAACTCATTGCAAATTCGACGGCTTGTCACAGCCCTAACTAAAGAACTTTTTATGCTTACCAAATCTTAATAAAACACGTTTACACACACACACACACACATATATATTATATATATATATATATATATATATATATATATATATATATATATATATATATATATATATATATATATATATATATATATATATATATATATATATATATATATATATATATATATATATATATATATATATGCCTGTTGAAAAAAGTGGAAGTCTTATAGAAGCAAGAGAGAAAAAGAAAATTAGAAGTAATAAACAAAACACAAAAGAAAGTTGAAGATCTTCAAGATTACATAGATTTTATGAGGAGAATGATTACCGAGCGAAGAGTAGAGTTTGATCATGTCAGAAGGATCGAATCATATGATTAGAATTTGACTGACAGTAAAGGCAACCCGTCCAGTCAATTGCAGACTAGCATTGAAAACCAGCACACCAGGAAATAAAAGTTTAGAGACCAGATGGAAGATGTTGGTCAAATTGACAGGGTGAAAACTCTTTTTCAGATTGCAAAACTCGTTGACAAGTATTGGAAACGAAAGTGCCAAGAAATATAATCAATAAAATTCTAATATAACCTACTAATATTTGGGTAAAACCCATCCTGGGAGTGGTTATATATATATATATATATATATATATATATATATATATATATATATATATATATATATATATATATATATATATATATATATATATATATATATATATATATATATATATATATATATATATATATATATATCTGGCAACAGTTAAATGTATTTACATACTTTTAACTGTTACCTTTCATTTTCAGACATTTTCAAATATGTGTGCTCTGATTTTTTTTTGTCGTCTATAAAATTTAATCGTCGCTATTCAAAACTACTTTTTTCTTGGCGTTTACTTTCACTCCATTGCATTTGTCATCAAAATTCCAGCCTTCCCAACTTTTAATTTTTAAGTTTGGTGACCCCGGAGTGACTATAAATTATAAAAGTTTAATGTTGAGAAGACAAAGATTTACTTGCTGGTTGTGTCAACAAATGTAATTTTTTTTTAAAAAATTTAAATTTTAAACTGCACAGAACATCATCGAATAATATAAGTAACAGAAAATAAAAAGATTTCGTGAGGAGTGGAAAGCATTGCAAATTATTTTTTACATCTGTCTGGTAAAGACCATTTTTAAAGATGTTCCTGTAAATATTTAAGAAATATCCTTTATGCATAAGCAACATGAAAACGTCGAGTTCTGATCGCATCGATTCTGTTTCCCAGAGCGCATATGCATGTAGTGTGTGCGTGCGTGCGTGTGTGTTTGCGCGTGTGTGTGTGTGTGCCCGTGCACGCATATTTATTTGTCAGTTTCAAGAGGGCAAAATGTGAATTTCGCTTTGATGCAAAGTTTAATGAACAAAAATCCAATTCCTGTTTATCTATCCTTTCTGACACGAATATGTTGAATACGTTTTTGACGCCAAATTTACAACTCTTCCTCCCTCTCACTCTCACTCTTTCCTTCCCTCCATCTTACATCATTTCATCTGCTCTCCAAAAGGAATTTAAACCTTTCCTCCTCATCAAAAAAATAAGTTAAAGCCTTTCGGTAACTTTCCTTTGAATTATAAGGCAATTTCTTCTCTTTAATTTTGACCGAGCTTGTGTTTAAAACACGGCAACTGCATTAAATAAAGTTAATAAGAGGCTTTTACCGACAACTAAACCCTCGAAGGGATATTTCGTTAATAGTTGCTTTGGAATCTGTGTAATGCCCCTGTAAATAATAACCTATTAAACCTATTATTCATTGTATATATATATATATATATATATATATATATATATATATATATATATATATATATATATATATATATATATATATATATATATATATATATATATATATATTATATATATATATTATATTAGATGGAGTGATACCAAAAATTTTATCGATACCGATACCAAGACGTTCAACTTTCCGAAACCGATACCTGAAAGCTCGATACCAATACCGCTACCTAAAAAATATGCCCATACTCACCGATACTTCACTTCCTCCGTAATATATATATATATATATATATATATATATATATATATATATATATATATATATATATATATATATATATATATATATATATATATATATATATATATATATATATATATATTATATTATTTATTTATTTATTTATTTATTTATTTATTTATTTATTTATTTATTTATTTATTTATTTATTTATTTATTTATTTATTTATTTATTTATTTATTTATTTATTTATTTATTTATTTATTTATTTATTTATTTATTTATTTACTATGTTGGGAAACTCTCAGCCCCGAACAACTTCACAAAGATTTTGAAGATATTATCTTTTGTTTTGAACTAAATATAGTTTAATTCTTTAGCAGAGTAGAAGAGCTTCGCCCTCACGGTCAGTAATAATTATTAATTGTGTTTTAGCAATCGAAGACATCTTCAATATTCCTAAACAGTTCTTAAACTTATATCGTTTAACTTACATTTAACTCGTTTAAATATATTAGGTAGAAAACACCTGTACCCCTGTTTAGTTCTGAACTTCTAACAATTGTGGACATAGGACGCTTTAGGTCGGTTCATTGATTAGCAAAATAATGTAAGTCTGTGAAATAAAATGAAATTTTTTTTACTAGATTGTTTTATTATTAGATCTGTTTTGTTCATTTAAATAATAGAGTATTACTATTATGGAGTGTATCATTATTCTCTTTTGATAATAAAAAGTATCTTGCATAAAATTTTAACTCTAAACTGAAAATGACTGATTCCATGTTTCACTATTTTAGTTTGGTGTTAACAGTTAAATGTACTTGTAATCTTATATTTGTATATCATACATATATCAAAACATTACCTTACCTTATTCTTAGGCATAATGAAAGGTGTTCTTGTTCAGTCATATAAATTGCAGCTTCAAAACATTATTAACACAGGTTTCTAATAAAAACCAAACACTCAAGAGAATCTTAATATTAATTCAATGTAAGCAGTACTCCGTTTAAATATACCAAGCGTACACATTCTTGTAATATTTCTGATGTTTTGAACGCGATTCATAGAATAATTCTGAAATTCTTAATTCAGGATTTTTATTTTTCTGATTCAGTGGTCCAAATTTGCATGTGTGACCCAAAGGAGTGGGAATGCTGAATTAGATTCATCTATTGGAGATATGACCTTTTTCTGTAATAAGTCGCATATATATATATATATATATATATATATATATATATATATATATATATATATATATATATATATATATATATATATATATATATATATATATATATATATATATATATATATATATATATATATCGGTCAAATTCTGACAAGGATTATTCGCTGAGGCTTCATTCATTGTAATCCGGATTTCTTACTGACACATATTGGGAAAAACTAATAAGAAACGCCCACATAATTTTCACCCCCGCAATACAACTGATACAAGTTAATAATATAAAAGTGTTGAGGATTGAAGAAAGGATATTGGATGGTATTAAATTTATATAACTTTGCCTTAGCGAGCCATGCGGGGAAAGTAAATCACTTAATTCATCTTGTGCGACCTTCTGATTGAAGGCTAACGTATTTAGATCACAATCCTCACTTTTCTTGCTAACATATATATATATATATATATATATATATATATATATATATATATATATATATATATATATATATATATATATATATATATATATATATATATATATATATATATATATATATATATATATATATATATATATATATATATATATATATATATATATATATATATATATATATATATATATATATATATATATATATATATATATATATATATATATATATATATATATATATATATATATATATATATATATATATATATATATATATATATATATATATATATATATATATATATATATATATATATATATATATATATATATATATATATATATATTACTCATCGCCGACTCCCATATAACTACGGGGTGCACAAGTAATTGTAATTTACGAGGTTGTTCATGTAGTTTGCATTGTTCCTTGTTGTTCAATGACTTATAACCCTTAAATGAATGTTCCAGTTACAACGTTTCTCCTTGGGACCTTTTCTGGGTCAATTTATTTTCTTCATCCATTATAAAATATACTTTCTATTTGTCAATGGAAGTCTTTGCACCATCAAGTCGCCTCCGTTTGGGTTTGCCCCTTCCCTCCTATTACTTGTAACTTCAGACATTAAAACCTTCTTAGTCAACCTCTTATCATCCATTCTAAACACCTGTACCCCTTCATATGCTCTTTCCACCAGACATATCTCTAAGCTTCACAAATCTCTTATCCTTACATTTCTAATCCTATCTTCATTTTACCTCTCAAATATCCCGTAAGCCTTTCACTTTCTAAACCTCAATTCTTTTTTTAATCCTCAAATTTAATGTCCACGCCTCACATCCATACATAATAGTTGGATCAGAAATACTCTCAAACAATTTCATTTTTACATCCCTAGATAAATTTCCCCTTTTCCATATTTCTCTAAGACTATTCTACACTTTTTCGCCCTCCGCAACCTTCATCAGTCGCTTCTTTCATTCCTCCGAGCACCCAATTTCCTTCCATAAGCACCTAAAGATGATAGCTTCCGCTAAATTTACACCATAAACATTTTTCTTTTACAATTAACCCTGATCTTTTTATTCAATGAGCTTTGACACTAATTTTCACTACTTTACTTTTGACAGGATTAACATTTAAGTTCTTTTCTTTGGTACGCTTGACAAACTTAGACACCAACAAAGCATAGTCAGTAAAATAGTGTAACACTAATCTCCCAGTTACCCTTATTTACCTACATATAAGCTTTTTATCCTATTTCTATTCATATCCCTAGCCTTCACGATACATAAGTAGGCCTATATTAAATAATCGTGGAGATATAACCTTGTCTTTTGCCTACTCCTACTTTAAACAACTATAATTTCATTTTCTTAATAGTAACACATTCTCTACTGTTCCTATAAAATCTTTAATCGCATTTAACAATATTCCACTTACTCCATTTATTCCATTGGTCTTCAACTAATAAACCCAAAAATATATATTATAATTCAATGTATTCCCTCTAAATTTGTATAAAATTTGTATAATACTCGTTCTCCTCTCAGGCTTCCCATGTCTCTGACCTGTGATTGCTAATGATCGGGTGCATGGGATCCTGAAATCTATGAAAGTCAGGAAGGCCAGTGGCCCGGATGGCATTTCCCTCGATTTCTGAGGGAGTGTGCTTCCAAGTTGGCGCCTGTCCTCGTTCAGCTCTACTCTCTATGCCTGAATACTAATACTTTTCCTCAGTGCTGGAAGCGCGCATATGTTCAGCCGATCCCGTAAAAAGGTAGCCGCTCTGACCCTTCCAACTATCGACCTATAGCTCTCACTTGTGTTCTGTCTAAAATTTTTGAAACTCTCATCAACTCTCATTTCCTGGACCATTTGGAGTCTCATTCTCTTCTCTCAGATCATCAGTATGGTTTTCGATGCTCGAGGTCAACTGGTGATATACTTTCCTATCTCACTGATTTTTGGTCTTCTGCCCTTAGGGACTTCAGGGAGTTTTGCGTGATGGTGCTTGACATATCCAAGGCTTTGATTGGGTATGGCATGCGTCGCTGTTCTCTAAGCTCCCTTCCTTTGGGTTTCCTCCTTCTATTTGCTTACTCTTGTCTAGTTTCCTCTCAGATCGTTCCTTCGGCACAAGATGGAGCGACCTCTTCTTCCTTTCCTGTCAATTGTGGTGTTCTTCAGGGTTCTGTTTTGTCTCCAGCGTTATTCTTACTTTTCATTAACGATCTTCTGAACTGCACTTCCAACTATGTTCACTTTCCGATTCTGTTCTTTTCGATCTGGATGGGATTTCCCGGTGGGGTCATAGCAGCATTGTGAAATTCAACTCTTTAAAAACTCAACTTCTTCACATCTCCCTCTCCAAAACACCTCCCAACTTTCCTATCTTCTTCGATGGCTCTCCCGTCTCACCTGTAAATAACATTAACATTCTTGGTCTTAACATAAACAATAAATTGTCTTAGAAACCACATATCACAATGGTTGCTAAGGCGGCCTCTAAGAAGCTGGGAATACTGTTCAGGTTGCGAGAATTTTTCTCTTCTGAGCAGTTATTCCAATTATATAAGGGTCTTATTCGCCCTTGTATGGAGTATTGTTCTCACATTTGGGGGGGGGGGGGGGGCAATTTCCTCCTCTTCTGGATAAGGTTGAGTCTAAGGCTAAAAGATTAATTAACTGTCCTCTACTTTCAAACTCTCTTGACCCTCTATCTCTGCGACGTGACGTTGGCGCACTCTCTCTTTTCTACAGGTACTACAATGGCAGATGTTTGAGGGAATTGGCCTCTCGCATTCCACCACCATTGCGTCGCCCTCGTTGCACAAGGGGTGCCCTGCTCTCGCACGAATTTTATGTGGATGCTGGAAACCCCAGACTTGCCCGTTGTGGTGCCTCCTCTTTTCCAGCCACCTCTGTTCTGTGGAACTCCCTACCATCATCTATCTTTGCTCCTTCATTTATTCTTCCTTTCTTCAAGGCTTCCGTCTACTCTCACCTGATAGGTGTGCGTTAGGTTTGGGGCTGAGTGGGTTCTCTTCTTTCTTTCTCTTTTACAAGCCCCCTCCTTGAAAAGGGCTGTGCCCGTGAGAATATATATATATATATATATATATATATATATATATATATATATATATATATAATATATATATATATATATATATATATATATATATTATATATATATATATATATATATATATATATATATATATATATATATATATATATATATATATATAATATATATATATATATATATATATATATATATATATATATATATATATATAATTAAAATTGTATTCTGTGCACACAAACTTTAATATATGAGTAATATATGAGTGTATTCTATTGGCTATTTGACCAGTCATGTGGTTTGATTTTCATGGTTTGTATGCATTTGTTCCGCTCAGAAACGGATATAGACAGAGATACGACTTACCATTTGTTGCCCGTAGGCAGAAAGATGTTGAAGACATCAGAAGGGAACGAAGATTCCTATATTTTAAGCCATCTCTTTTAATTGGGTTTCTTAAACAATAAATATTATGTATTTAAATAGTTATAAGACAAAATGGCTTTAAGAAACTGAGTGCTTGGCGTATATTTCGGTTTAATAAATTGGGCTTTTTAAGTGCCGTCCGTGCTCTTGTGGATATATATATATTACTAATGTAGATGCAAGGCGATAAATCTTCATTTGTAGTTTCCTAAGAAAAATATTTCAATGGAAAAATTCCTTAATTTGATTTATTTATTTATTTATTTTATTATTATTATTATTATTATTATTATTATTATTATTATATTATTATTATTATTATTATTCTTTAGTTAATCTAAACATCTATCATTTTGTGATGGAAAAATAATTTCCTAAATGGAAATCATTTAATTCAGTTTCGAAACACACACACACACGTACACCATTCCCCCAACATGTACCAGTACAACCCCCCTCACACACACACACACACACACCTGTACAGGCTCCACACACACACACAACCGTACACCCACTTCCATATACACACCCGTACACTCCCTCCCACACACACCAGTACACCCCCTTCCATGGGTTTTCTTTTATCTCTTAATTATGCCCTCTCCTGGAAAAGGGCTCTGCCCGTGAAATGGTGGCAACATGTAAAAAAAAACACACCAGTACACCCCTACCTACCCCACACGCACACACACATACTCGTACACTCCCTCCCGCACACACACATACTCGTACACTCCCTCCCGCACACACACACCAGTAACCACCTCCCAACACACACCAGAAGACCCCCACCCCACACACATCCCGTACACCCTCCCTCCCACACGCAAAAAATTAAAGATAATTTGTCTATTATTGGTGCTAAAAATATAGAAAAATAAACAAAGAAAATTACTTAAATCATTCTTCTTCCTAACTTCACTAATTTTATATAATTGTGTAATATTTATATTTTAGGTAATATATATATATATATATATATATATATATATATATATATATATATATATATATATATATATATATATATATATATATATATATATATATATATATATATATATATAATATATATATATATAATTATTTATCAGGTTTGTCCGAATAGCTGCTTTTCTTTTGGCTTCGTCCTTTTCTCTCCGTCGCCATCATGACTTCTTGAAGAAGGATCTTTTACTCCACGATGCGAACTACACAATTCACCATGACTTTTCTTCCTGCTTGTATTATACTATATATATATATATATATATATATATATATATATATATATATATATATATATATATATATATATATATATATATATATATATATATATATATATATATTATATATATGTGTGTGTGTGTGTGTGTGTGTATGTATGTTTTGGTGTCTGTCTGTTTGTAAAAGAGACCAAAAAATGTATCTTTCTTTCATATATTTCCCCATTTTAGTAGGAAAAGTTAAAAAAAAAAAAAAAAAAAACATGATGACTGAACATGATTGGGGATGAATCCCAAGCCAGGGATATCTTTTCTTTGTTTTTGGTTATTGTTACCAACAACAAAACATGATAAAAAATATTTTGTTAGAAAAAGAAATTTTGTTCGCAAATGTAGGAAAGAAGATATTGATTGAGCTTTCATAACTTATCACACCGGAAATCATCAAAGATTATCTTTATTTATAAGTGATATAAAGCATATTTCTGGATGTTTCCCTGCATATATATATATATATATATAATATATATATATATATATATATATATATATATATATATATATATATATATATATATATATATATATATATAATATATATATATATATTATATATATATATATATATATAGATATATATATATATATATATATATATATATATATATTATATATATATATATATATATATATATATATATATATATATATATATATATATATATATATATATATATATATATATATATATATATATATATATATATATATATATATATATATATATATATATATTATGGTTCAGAACTCTACGGGATTCAAACAAAAAGTTAAAAAACCATAAGATGAAAAGTATAAAATTAAATATCAGTATGCGAACACTCTTTTGTGTATATATATATAATATTATATATATATATATATATATATATATATATATATATATATATATATATATATATATATATATATATATATATATATAATATATATATATATATATATATATAATATATATATATATATATATATATATATATATATATATATATATAATATATAATATATATATATATATATATATATATATATATATATATATATATATATATATATATATATATATATATATATATATATATATATATATATATATATATATATATATATATATATATATATATATATATATATATATATATATATAATATATATATATATATATATATATATAATATATATATATATATTATATATATATATATTACTATATATATATATATATACATATATATATATATATATATATATATATATATATATATATAATATATATATATATATATATATATATATATATATATATATATATATATATATATATATATATATATATATATATATATCATATAAAATAATTATACAACGTTAGGTATATTTTGAGATAAAAATTTGAATTACGGTAAACTGAACACAGTAAAAAACAATTTTTGCCATAAACATTTTTTGACACCCAAAAAATCATTTAATGCAAACTTCGTCGTTTTTCAAAGTTCTTTTCAAATTAAATTTATAATTGTTGCTTCCATCCTCGGAAATGGAAGATAAAAAACGCTTTACGTTCTTTTCAACAATTCCAAATAGCCTTCCAATTGCTTTCTTCCTAAATCAAGATACGAATGTTTGTTTAATTATTTACACACTTTCCTGATTGCGGAATCAAATGTTTGAGATTTTTTGCACTCTCTTTGTATCTAATGACAGCGGCCACCCACCTTTCTTCTAAAGGCAAATACACTCTACTTTATATTTTCACACACACACACACACATAAAATATATATATATATATATATATATATATATATATATATATATAATATATTATATATATATATTATATATATATATATATATATATATATATATATATATATATATATATATATATATATATATATATATATATATATATTCCCTTATTTCTTAGCAGTCATACTAAATCTATTCTTTATAACACTAAACTCTCTCTCTCTCTCTCTCTCTCTCTCTCTCTTTCTTTTCTCTCTCTTCTGTCTCTCTGTTTCTCTCTTCTTTCTCTCTCTCCTCTCTTTTCTCTTCTGTCTGTCTGCTTTATGACATTGCAAAAAATTTCAACCTCAACTTTGCTTCTTCCATTTTCCCTCCTCTTTTTTCTTATGAAATTAAATATTTCGTTCATATCTTTGCTTCTAATTCCATTTTAACGATTTCGATGCTATTCTTTCTTCATCTCCATCCATCTCTCTAATATTTAATATTGTAAATTTTTCTGTAAGAAATCGTATGATACCGATGGTATCTCTTTCGTAGTTCTTAAAAATTGTGTTTTCGATTTTACACTCGTATCTTGATTTCTGTCTAACAATTTCAACCTTTCCTAGACTTTAATTTTCGTCCTCTTGTTTTAACCTCTGATCTCTTCAAATTTTTCGGATCTGTCCTTAGCATACAATTTTATCTTCTTCTGTACTTAATATTCCTCTTGCTCTTTTTTGTCACGTGATCTTTATTGGAGGACCACACTGTTTTTCTCACCGAACAAACTTCAAGAGATTGGGTGTTAATCTTTCGTCTATCGTTAGCTTTCTTGGAAGGACAATATAGTGTTTTTCCCAAAGCTTCTAAGAGTTTTTATGTTCTGAGGCACCTTCGAAATTTCTTCTCACCACCCAAGCTGCATGTTCTTCATTGAGGTATCTTTCGCTCCTGTATGGAGTACACTTCACACTGAAGTGGTTCCGCTCACAGAGCCTCTTCTTGAAAGGGTTAAGTGGAAGATTTTTGTCTTGTTAACTCTTTACCTTTCACTATTTTTTTCCAAACTCTTCATTTTATACCTCATCATTTGAAGAGAGCTCGTACCACGTTTTTCCATATAATAATATCTTATGTTCGTCCAACTTTCTGACTCCAGACTTAACCGCCACTCTCATTCTTTTATATCATCCACTAGTAAAGCCAATTCTAGTTTTTTCACTTTCTTTGGTTTGCATATACTTTTGAGCAACATGTATCAATTTATGTCGGCCTTTTATTTGATTCTGCTCTTTATTTATTTAAACTCTGATGGATTGTCTGTAGACCTATGATCTTTAACCTCAAATGAATATATATATATATATATATATATATATATATATATATATATATATATATATATATATATATATATATATATATATATATATATATATATATATATATATATATATATATATAATATATATATATATATATATATATATATATATATATATATATAATATATATATATATATATATATATATATATATATATAATATGGGGGAATAAAATAGTGGAGGGATTTAGAGAAAGGAATAAGATGTTTTGGAAGGAGGTGAATAAGGCAAGGAATAAAGGGAGGTGAGAGGAGGGGGATTAAGGGCTTAGACGGAGAAATAAGACAGGAAGTAAAGGAGGTTGGAGCAAGATGGATGGAGTATTTTAGTAGGTTGTTAAATGTGAGGGGAGGTAGGAGTGTAGATGATATGAGGGATAGGGGAGGGATGGTGGATGAGTCTGAGGGGATAATCCTTATAGAAGAAATAGGCAAATCTTTGAGGAAAGTGAAAAGAGGTAAATCTACGGGTTTGGATGGAATAAGTGGGGAAATGCTGTTGGAAGGGGGTGTGAGTGTGGTAGAGTGGATGTTAAGATTATTTAATTTATGTTTGACATCGGGTGTGGTACCACAAATTGGCAGGATGCATGTGTGGTTCCTTTGTATAAAGGTAAGGGTGATAAGTTTGAGTGTGGGAGTTATAGGGGGATAAGTTTACTTAGCGTTGTGGGGAAAGTGTATGGAAGAATTTTACTGGATGGATGGGTTAATAGGAGAGGAACAAGGAGGTTTCAGAGAAGGAAGGGGTTGTATGGATCAGGTTTTTACATTGAGAATGATTGAAGAGAAAAGTAGAGAGAAAAAGAAGGATGTGTACATGTGCTTTATGGATCTTGAAAAAGCTTACGATAGGGTAGACAGGAATAAGCTGTGGGAGGTCCTGAATGAGTATGATATTGAGGAGAAAGTTCGGGAAGGTATAGAGCTTTATATCGGAATAGCAGGGCATGTGTGAGAGTGAACAGAATGGAGACTGAGTTTTTTGATGTAAATAATGGTCTGAGGCAGGGTTGCGTAATGTCTCCGGGGTTATTTAATTTATTTATTAATAAAGTGGTTAGTAAAATGGATAGGATAGGGAAAGGGGTGAGAATGAGGGAACATGTTGATATGTGGGATGCAAATGTATTGATGTATGCGGATGATGTGGTACTTTTGGCTGAAACACATGAAAATTTGAAAGTATTGGTGGATGAGTTTGTAAAGGGTTGTGATGATTTGGGTTAAGAGTAAATAGTAAGAGTAAAGTGCTGTGGATGAAAAATGGGGAGGGAGGAGAGAGGTGTGGTTGAGGAAGATGATTTACAAATTAAAGTAGGTAGGGAGAAATTGGAGTTAGTCACTGTATTTAAGTATCTGGGGGTGATTTTTGGAGAGGTTGATGTAAATATGAGTGATGAAGTTTGTCATAGAATAAGAGAAGGGGAGAAGGTGTTAGGCGGTTTGAGGGATATTTGGGATAGAGGAAGGTTACCAAGGGAGGTGAAGGTGAGAATGTTTTGAGGCATGTTGTATACTGGTTTATGTATGGAGTGAAGTATGGAGGTTGAACGCTAGAAAGAGAAAAAAAAATAGAAGTTTTCGAAATGAAAGTCGAGCGGTTTGTGGAGTTGGTAGAAGAGATAGAATCAGGAATGTTAGAATAAAAGAAATGTGTGAATGGAGAAAGAGCTTGGTTGAGAGAGCTGAACGAAGTATGCTGAGATGGTTTGGACATGTTTGTAGATGAATGAAGAGAGATGCTAAAAAGGTATTTGTTTCAGAAGTGGAGGGTGTAAGAGAAAAGGGGAGACCGAGGGGAAGCTGGATGAGTAATGTCAGGGAGCTGTTAAGGGATAGAGGAAAGAATTGGAATGAGGGTGTGCGGTTGACAGAAGATAAGAATGAATGGAAAGATTTGTAAAGGGGTGAATTTTGGATGAATGTGGCCTGCGATAGCTACCACCCACGATTGTGGGAAAGGTTGTAAGTAAAAAAAAAAAAAAAAAAAAAATATATATATATATATATATATATATATATATATATATATATATATATATATATATATATATATATATATATATATATATATATATATATATATATATATATATATATATATATATATATATATATATATATATATATATATATATATATATATATATATATATATATATATATATATATATATATATATATATATAATATATATATATATATATATTATAGGGATGGAGTGAAGTATCGGTATCGGTATCGGCAAGTATCGGCATATTTTCCGATACCGGTATCGGCCTTTTCAGTATCGGTATCGGCAAAATTTTTTGGATAAGAGTAAAGTATCGGTATCGGTAGTAGTATCGGCATATTTTCCGATACCGATATCGGTATCGGTATCTGGTAATTTTTAGGTATCGGTATCGGTAAAAAATTTTGTATCGCTCCATCCCTAATATATATATATATATATATATAATATATATATATATATAATATATATATATATATATATATATATATATATATATATAATATATATATATATATATATATATATATATATATATATATATATATATATATATATATATATATATATATATATATATATATATATATATATATATATATATATATATTATATATATATATATATATATATATATATATATATATATATATATATATATATATATATATATATATATATATATATATATATATATATATATATATATATATATATATATATATATATATATATATATATATATATATATATATATATATATATATATATATATATATATATATATATATATATATATATATATATATATATATATATATATATATATATATATATATATTATATATATATATATATATATATATATATATATATATATATATATATATATATATATATATATATATATATATATATATATATATATATATATATATATATTTATATATATATATATATAATATATAAATATATAAGGTCTTTGATGTCTGTTAATGGATAAAAGGAATAGATTTAAATAAATTTAATCCGTCTTCTTCTTCTTCACCGTCAACGAGAGGGTTCGTACAAATTAAAGTGTAGAGAGCGCCATTTGCTCCATAATTGTCAAAGTAGACCTAATCGATGCATAAATGTCTCCTCCTTTCTTTCATTTGCACAAATTCTTTTTCTAAAGATCAACAATTTTAATGGAAGGAAATTTTTAGCGGCAAAATGATGACTTTCTTTTTCCTAGGGTAGGCCTAAAGCCCCTAACGCGCGCGCGCCCACACACACACACACATATATATATATATATATATATATATATATATATATATATATATATATCAACAGCAGTTGATAGACTCGAGAAGGGTAGCCTTGGAACAACTAACCTCTGATCTTTCCGTATTTCAAATTGGGGCAGAGAAAACATGGTTGTTTTCAATGCCTCAAAAACTCAGTTCCTCCATCTCTTCCACTCGACACAATCTTCCACACAACTATGATATCTTCTTCGAAAACACACAACTCAAGCCTTCATCTGTCCTTAATATTCTTGGTGTTTCTTTTTCTCGTGATCTTTCTTGGAAAGATCACATTACTTCTCTTTCTAAACAAGCTTCTAAGAGGTTGGGTGTTCTGAGGCGCCTTCAGAATTACTTCACGCCACCCCAGTTGCTTGCTCTGTATAGGGGTGTTTTTCGTCCCTGTATGGAGTATGCTTCGCACATCTGGGGTGGTTCCAACACATACAGCTCTCTTAGAGAAGGTGGAGTCAAGGGCATTTCGTCTCATCAACTCTCCTACTCTTACTAACTCTCTTCAATCTCTTTCTGCCCGTCGAATTGTTGCGTCACTCTCTCTTTACTATCGCTATTACAACAGACACTGCTCTTCTGAACTCTCTCGTTGCATACCTCCTCCATTGAGAAGAGCTCGTGCGACACGCCTTTCTACACATTCTCATCCTTTCTCTGTCCAACTCTCCGACCCCAGACTTAACCGCTATGCTCAGTCTTACATATACTCTACTGGTAAAGTCTGGAACGCACTCCTTTTATCTGTTTTCCCAACTTCCTTTGACTTACATACTTTCAAACTCCGTTTATCTGGACATGTTGTGGCCACCATCGATCAGAATAGATTTTTCCCAACTCCGGTGGAATTTGGTGGGCCTCCGGCCTTTGCCCACCGGAGGAGATGTAAAAAAAAAAAAAATTATATATATATTATATATTATAATATATAATATATATATATATATATAAATATATATATATATATATATATATATATATATATATATATATATATATATATATATATATATATATATATATATATATATATATATATATATATATATATATATATAATATATATATATATATATATATATATATATATATATATATATATATATATATATATATATATATATATATATATAATATATATATATATATATATGTGTGTGTGTGTGTATGTGTGGGTGTGGGTGAAAGATATTTAATTACTAAATATTATATATCATTTCTATTTGAACAAATTGGTAAATACATTTTGACGTAAACTTAAGAATAAGACATTTTATAAGTTCTCATTTATTTCACGGTTTCTTTGGATTAAAACTAGTCATTCAAACTTTTTGGATGAAAGAAAAGAGTGTTGCTTCTGAGAGACAGTGATTCCCCATGAATGATAATGTTAGCTCTCTCAGCGCTAAAGATTGTAATGTTAGTCTTGTTATAGTGCAAGAACACTTTTTTTTTGTGAGATGTTTTTCGAAAATGTTGATGGTCCGATAGAAGTCTTGTAGAATTGAAAATACTTCCATGTTTGCTGATGATGCAGAAGGTGATGTCGAAGATGAAAAGGTGTAAAGTGAATTCAAAGTACTTTCTGTCATATGATGCATCACTAGATGCATTGATATCTACTTTGTCATCTACAGATGCATTATTTCACGATTAGTCGAATTTACTTGTTGAAGTCATGATAACGAAATCAAACGCTTTCGACAAGCAGAGGCACTTTGCTGTAAACTACTGAGTTAACCGACTGGTTGAGCATTCATATAACATGTCATAAACATGTTTTTTTTTTATTTATTTATTTATTTTATTTTTATTTTTTGTTATTCTTTGAAACTATAGAGTATTTTTTTTCCTTGAGACATTATCATCATTCACCACCATCCACTTTAAAAGGAAGAGAGGAGCAGAAATAAAAGCAAAAGAGAACCCACTCAAGCTCAAGAATAACGCAAGCTTCACAAGTGGCCGCAGTCTTAGAATTTAAAGTATGAAAGATTAAATACAGCAGGAAAATCAGTTGTAATTTTAAAGTAAAGTTTACACCTCATGAACATTGTTCTATTCGAGGAGAGGAGCTTTCTAAGAATACTCCTCTTAGGATCCACATGAGTCATCGGCATAGGATTGTATAGGTGAAGTAATAGGGAGAAGGTTATTAGCGAAAAGTAGAAAAAGATCCCTGTGGAACAGCACAATTAATTGATTTAAACGATGAACAATGGCTGTCTATAACTGCTGTTGTAGAACAACAGGAGAGAAAGTCAAAGAGAAGGATACCGAAAGGAGTAAGTTTATGACTAAAAGCTTTGTGCCAGACTCTATTAAAGGCTTTTGATATGTCTAGCACCACAACAATAGACTCACCAAAATGCCGTAGAAGAGAGGACCAAGAGTTAAAGAAAAGAGAAAGATCACCTGGAGCGAGTTCCTAAAGAATGTCGTACCTGTGATGTGAAATAAGATTTGAAGAACTTGGGTGCTTTCAGATCTTCCTGTTAAGGATAGATTCAGAAACTTTAGAGAACGTAGGTTAAAGAAATCGTCTACGGAATAATTAGAGGCAACGTTTGAGCGAAAACTTCAGCTTAAGGAGAAGGCGAAACTGCAGTTTTTCATCGGAAGATTTTAGAGAAGGAAAAGAGGAAGAAGTAAAGTTAGAGTTGACTTGTTTTGCAAAATGTCAAAAAGTAGGGGACGAAGAAAAACCAGAAAGAAATTGCTTTTTTTCATTTTATTTTACTTATTTATTTTGTTTTATTTATTTATTTATTTATTTATTTATTTATTTATTTATTTTTTTGTCCGATTCCGAGATGAAATATAAGTTTCATGACTTCTGCAGTTTGAAGACAACGGTAATTTCTGAATGCAAAATCACTGTAGCGAATAGCAGTTGAAGGGAAAGATATGGTCCAGAGAGAGTCACTTTAAGCGATACACACTACGGCTGACCACTTCTGCGGAAGCAATAATCCTTCCATGAGAAATCAAAGCAGTACGACCGCAAGTCTGACAAAACATTTTCTCTTAATAGGTAGGAGGTCTTTCCTGAGGAAGATTTGAAGAGACAGAAGAGGATACAGAGATAAAAATGTTATTGGGAAAACTGAGAGGTGGAAAGAGTTTAACAGTATAAGGAGAATAATTTAAAAAGTTAGAAAAGGTCTAGAATGTTGGGTTCACCTCCAAAGAGATCAGGGATACGAGTAAGGATTTTCTCCATTTACTCAATGTTATTTTGAATAGAGAAACGGAAGACAAGTTCAGAGCTGTATTTTGAGAACTATATAGGAAGAATGATGATTTTAAAGAAGAAGAACAGAGAATATACTTTATATTGAAGTTTATGTAGTTGAGGAACTCTGGGTAGCGTCAGTAGAGTTGGGAGATAAACAAACAGAACAAATAAATTTAATTGTGAATTGACAATTTCGGAAGGCTCCAAATTAAGAGACACGAGAATAAACGGCATTTGACTTCAAATTTGAGGATAGAGATGGAAAAGGGAACAGGTAAAGGGTTAGCTGTCTGAACGCTCAAGCACCTAAGTTTCAATTAAGAATAAGGAATGAAGTCTAGAAGAAAGAGAAGGGGATATACAACAAAGTGAACATTAGAATAAAGACCAATGATGTTGCAGAAATTAAAGAAGAAAGAGCCTTACCCAAGAGTAAACCGGCGACAAAGTCTTAGTGGCATCATCCCCATCACCGGAGTTATCAACATCCAAGTGATGATGGGGTGAGAGGTAGATGAATGGCATTGTTTGAATGCCACCCCTCCAGGCATCTTCGAGGCATGTTTAAGTTTCGTCATTTTAAAATTATTTTTTGTTTTAAAAATAATGTTTGAGTATCTGCTTGGAAGTCTGTGGGAGACATGCAGAGAAGAGGGTGGGAGTGTGAGGACCCCCAGTCTAAGATTTAGATACGGTAGAGAAAGTCACTGAGAAGATGAAACGTGGAAAGGACGAACCAGAGAGCAGCGAAGTGGAGAGCATCCCATCAGCCAAAACTAATACTCCGTGGGTAATGTTGAATGGGGATACTCTCATGTTTCTTTTTCATATATATATATATATATATATATATATATATATATATATATATATATATATATATATATATATATATATATATATATATATATATATATATATATATATATATATAATATATATATTATATTATTTTTGTAGGTACTGACTTTCCTCACGAATTTGAGTCGTTATGAGCGAGGAAGCGTCTTAGCGGCAGGGGAAGTTGATGGAAACGACGTAATCTCAAAACGAAGGTATTATTATTATTATTATTAATAGTAGTAGTAGTAGTAGTATATGAGTGGCTACATTTAAATAATGTTTCCTGCATTATACTTTTAAAAAGAGTCTGGAATGATTTAAAAAATTATACTTTTGCTGTATTCGCGCAATAAGTTTTTGCTCCAGAGGTAATTTGATATTTTTTTTTTTGGTATTAAATATATCTGATGTGTGTGGAAAAATAAAATATTTGATATTGGAAAAGAAACTGTCTAACTTCCCCCCACCCCCACTTAAAAAAATTATAAATAAAAAGTTTTGCAATAAATTTTATTGTTGAAAGTTCGGGTTCAGTCTGTGCTGGAAATATTAAAATATGAATAAGTATCTGAAAGATACTGTTTATAAATGGATTTATTTCCAGCCTAATGGGAACGAACTTTTGTTGACGACTGTACATCGTAAAATATAAAGTAACTGTAAGTAATATAGCTTTAATATTGCTGTTAACAAATTTGGTAACTAATTTAGGAAAATTTTATTCTAGTGATAGATAAAACGGCGATTTAGGAACTACGTTTGCATTGGTAATAGGGTAGAGCACGAGGAGATGCTGAGTCTACCGCAAGAGTTTATGCGGCAGCAGCCTTTTAGACTTAAACTCAGTAATCTGTAGTTTCTAAATGTATAGAAGGAATTGATGGAGATCTGAGTTTCCGATTCCTGACAGGAAAGGAGAAAGGATATTGTGAAATCAATGCAACGTATTGTTGATGAAAAGATGTGATGCTGACGAAGTTATACAAACGGTTCTTAGAAGGGTTACAGCAGGAGGT
>SEYY01000494.1:72500-100000 GCA_009176605.1 Armadillidium nasatum | reverse complement strand
TATATATATATATATATATATATATATATTATATATATATATAAATATATAAAATTTGTTTGCAATTTCCATACCTACGCTCATGTAGCAAACTCGTAGTGTCCCATACGCGTAGTCGCGTAGTTTCAGTCGAACTCGCCACGTGTAGGTATGTTGTTAGTTTCAGCAACCTCGTCTGGTACGAAAAAATCCACTACTGTGACAGCTACAATTACTAAATTGTGTTTTTAAGATTAAATTTTATCTATTACTGCAATGCAAAAACGCAACACTAGTTGTTGCTTTTCCGCAATAATACACTATTTTAGTAGTCTCATTAAAAAAATTAAATAATTCGTTGCATTTTTTATGGTATTTATAAAGAACATCCTATTATTAGATTTTCTAGACACATTATAAATGTGCTATTATAAAAGTTAAAAACAAATTCCCCCAAAAGCCAAGAACACAATTTTTGTGTGCGCAGAGTAAACGCTCTTATTCAAATGGATAGAAGTTAAATTATACATAGGCTGTGGTCGACAGAAATCGCATTAGTTTATCTTTCCCACTTAAAGCCTTTAAATTACTAGTTAAAGTACGATAAATATATTCCTTTGGTATATTGTATCTTGCTTCTTTTATTCAATATTTAAAAAGTTTAAATTCGTTTCTAAAAATTATATGAATTTACAATAAACATAAACTTGGTAGAAATGCAAATTAAGCTATATACTTTTCAGGAAAAGAAATTAGATTAAGATAGTGATATATCGTTTTAATTTCATATGTATAGGGTCGGTGAATTTTTTTAATGTTTTTTATATATGATTCAAATAAAAAAAATTCGATTGTTTAAAAAAATTTTATTTTGCTTTGCGGTACGTCTTTTTTTTTATTAGTAGGCTTATTCGACTGAGTAACAATTAATAGTTAATATAGTAAATAAGTAAATATAATTAGTTAATTAATTTAAGTAATTATTCAAGTTATTTAAATTATTAGTTTTTAAAAAATACAAGCCATTTTATTTTTTTATATACATATAAATGACGAAAATGCGACCGATAGAACCAATTCACTGTATTTAAATTTTAAATTTTAAAGAAAACTAGTAATATTTTTAGAAGTATTTTATAGTTCTGTTTGTTATTTAATTTTAATTAAATTACTAAGATAAATATTTTCAAAAACATTTATTTTTTATCGTCTGAACTCTCAACACTTAAATTATGAAAATAATAAAACATTAATTTCTATTGTTAGATCATAAGAAAATAGAGACAGAACTTAGAAGTAGAATATTAAATGTTAGTGAATTGGTTCGATTGAGTCAATTATTATTATTATTATTTAAAAAAAAAATAAAATTCATCTTGGGGGGAAAAATCTATTTTGTGGTAGATTGCTGCCACATTTCAACCCCAAAGTTATTTTTGTTCTCTCTTGTTCCTTTTAGTTTTCACCTCTACCGTACTATATAATTCTATGGAACAAGCTAACAATAAACTTTTTTTTAATAAGTTTATATTTATAGATATTAGATAGCCTATATTTTTTTGGCATTTTGTTTTGTTTTTTTAATTACATTAAATTTGTGATTAAGAAGAATTGTTCCGTTACAGTCTTACTCCTACAGCTTGCAAAAAAATAAAAATAAATAAATGAAAAAAAAAAAAATTTAATACTATTGAAATTTTGGAAATTTTAAAATTTATCAAATTTATATAACTTGCCCACCTTTAACAGTAAATATCTACAGCTAGAATTGAAAGGCAAAATTTTAAAATTTACATTGATTTTAATTTATTTTCTGTTTTAAATTCTCTTTATGATATTGTGAACTTAAAATTAGGAATAGTGAAGTTATTTTGTGTATACATATATAAAAAAATATATATATATATATATATATATATATATATATATATATATATATATATATATGTATACATATATAAAAAAATCAACTACTTTATATAATTGATTTTTATTATGCCAACCCTGGTAATTAAATTGGAAATTAAGTTGGTCGGAGTTTCTGGAAATCGAATCTAACATATTTTCAATCGATTTTGACTGCTTTCTCTTCAAATTTGAGAGTTCTAAAATAAAAAAGTAGGAATTAATTCTCTAATTCAGCGCTTTTGAAATGAATTTTTAAAAAATTGAACCATTTTGTTTTCATAAAATACTGAATATTTTAAATTAACCAGCCGTACAATTAATATCTCAATCTACACCTTTAATTATAATACCTGCCTGCCAGCCAGAAATGATGTTTATTGATCAGTCATAATAAATATCCCAATCTGCACTTCTGAATATCACACCTGCCAGGCATAGCGTTTATTTATCAGCCATACGATGAAAATCCCAATCTACACTTTTGAATTTGACACATGCCAGGCACAAGAGTTATATAATAAGGGGATCGTGAGGTTATTAACTTTGTTTGGGATTTTTGGGATCGCTAGGCTTAAAAAGTTGAGAAACGCTGTTCTAATCTATTTAATATCTTTCATATTAATATTTATATTTTTTACTTTGTTTTCTTTCAAACTTTATAACATTAATTAAATTATCAAGAAAAACAGAGTTCAATGGTGAATAAGATGTTATTTCGATTTCTGGCAACCATGGTAGCTTAAAATGATTGTTATATTTGTGGCCTCGATCTGAAGATATCAAATTCAATTGGGTAAAGCGTGATTATTCCGCGTATGTTCCTATTGTTTTAAAGGCTTTTGCAATACTTTTTACCATTTTTGGTGTTTTTAGAAAGTTTCATGAAAATCGTTTAATTTTTAAAAGTTTTTCGGTAATTTTTTTTTTACTCAGGTGAGAAACTTTTAACTTCTAAAAATTTCTACTTTATAGAAGCTATAAAAATAAAGTAGACTCAAATGAATTAAATAATGCCTAATTGAGTCATAATTAAAGAACACTTCTTTACAATTCACCAAAAATCTTAAATTTTTACTGTAAAATGACATGCGTATTAGTGAGCATGTATGACGCCATATTGAATTTTAAGACTGACATTTCAAAAAAATAGGTATGAACGATATATCGATATAAAATTGGTATTTCATAAATATCAATATATAGTGAAAAAGTTACTTCTCCATCACTTACGGGGTGAGTGCCCTTCTACCATGAATTCAGTGTAATTTCTGAAATCGATAAATCAGTCTGTTGATTTATCTATATGTCGGTCTATCATTATTAAAAATTGCAGACTCCATGCACAATAATACGTATGTCTTTATGATAAATAAATAAATAAAAATTTTTGGTGTATTTATTGTATACAACTATACAAGTTTTTTTTAAATGCCTCAATTAGGTCTTATTCAATTAATGAATTTTACGTTTAATTTATTTTTACATTATATTTAAATTATAAAGTAGAGTAGAATTAATTAGAAATCAAAAGTGACTTTCCTGAGTCTAATCTCTACCTGTTTTTTTTTTTAAATAGAAAAACGTGGTTTACTACATTTCTTTCTTTTATTTGACATTCTTAATAAATACTGTATTTTAATATTTAAATTTCTTTGAGAATCTTACTCTTTAATATTATTTTCCTCAGTATTTGACTTGTGCGATTTCAAAAAAAGTGACTGTAGTCTGTAGTCCTAAATTTCTCATAGGCTCATACATTAACTCTCTAAGACCTTTTAAACCTGTTCATAATTCTTACTCTGTGGATATATAAAATATTTCCCTTTGATTTCATGTTCTTCATCTAACCCTACTCTTGTCTCCATGTAATAATAATAATAATAATAATAATAATAATAATTAATATATATCCTCTGGATGGCTAAGGCCAGATGCCTACTAATTTCCACCAGAGTTGGAGAAATATTAAAATCAGAGTTCAATTAAAAGTGAAATGTCCTGATACACGGCGTTTGAGGGTGTGTAAATCAAAGGAAATTTTAAAACTAGATAAAGGGAGTGTGTTCCAGACTTTACCATTAAAATATATAAAAGACTGAGCAAAGCGGTTAGGTTTGGGGTCAGAGAGTTGGACTGAGAAAGAATGAGTGTGTGTAGAAAGACGTGTTGCACGAGGCTTTCTCATTGGAGGAGGTATGAGACGGGAGAAGAGTTCTAAATAGCAATGTCCGTTGTAATGTCGATTGTATAGAGAATTAGAGATAATGACGCAACAAATTGACGAGTAGAAAGAGACTGCAGAGTTAATGTGAGCGAAAGAGTTGAAATAAGACGAAAAGCCTTACAAACAACCTTTTCGAAGTAGAGCTGAATGAGTGGAACCACTCCAAATGTGTGAGGCATACTCCATACAGAAATGAACAACACCCCTATAAAGATCAATCAACTGGGGAAGCGTGAAGAAATTCTGAAGGCACCTCAGAACATCCAACCTTTTTGAAGCTTGTTTAGAAGAGAAAGTAACGTGATCCTTAGAAGAAAAATCACGAGAAAAAGATACAGCTAGAATATTAAGGACACACGAAGGTTTGAGTTGTGCGTTTTCGAAGAAGGTGTCATAGTTGAGTGTAAGTTTGTGTCGAGCAGAGAGAGATGGAAGAATTGAGTTTTTGAAGCATTGAAAACGACCATGCTTTCTCTGCCACAATTTGAAATACGAGAAAGATCAGAGGTTAGTTGCCCCAAGGCCACCCTCCTTGAGTCAATTAACTGATGTCAATTAACCAAGGTTTGTCTTTCAAAGTTAAACGAGTAATAAAAGGTTGAGTCATTGACATAGGAGTGGATAGGATTATGAGGTAATAAAGTCATTATGAAAAACGGAAAAAAGAGCCAGAGATAGGACAGATCCCTGAGGAACACCACTATTAATAGATTTAAAGGAGGAACGGTAGCCTTCTACAACAGCTGCTATATTGCACTCAGAAAGCAAATCAGAGACAAAGATTGATAGCGAAAGGGAAATCAGAGAGAAGGATAGATTTCGAAAGGGAAATCAAAGAGAATAGATAGCGAAAAGGGTAAGTTAAGAAATAAAAAGTTTGTGCCAGACTCTTTTAAAGGCTTTTGATATGTCAACAGCCACAGCGAAAGATTCACCGAAATGCCGAAGAATGAATGATCAAGAAACAGAGAACGTAAAGATCACCAGTCGAGCGTTCTTTACGAAAACCATACTGGCGAACAGAGATAAAATTAAAAGAATTGAGAGGTTACCAAATCTTCCTGTTAAGAATAGATTCGAAAACTTTAGAAATAACGGAGGATAAGAAATTGGACGATAATTACACAGACTTGAGAGGGGTCCCCCTTTTTCGACACAGGCAGAATGAGCACATGCTTCAAACAAGAAGTGAACGCCAACGTGGAAAAACAGAGACGAAATAGTTTATTATTACAAGGTACAAGCTCAGAAGCACAAGTTTTGAGAACAGCAGGATGTATACCATTAAGACAGCACACTTTCTTAGTGTTAAGCTCAGAAAGAACAGAAATGACATGTTTAGAAGAAATTACAATATTATGCAAAAATGAGTTGGATGGGTGTGGAGGAGAGGTATAGATTCGGAATCGTCTAAGGTGGAATTAGAGGCAAAAATTTGAGCAGAGTTCAGCTTTAAGGAAGGCAATATTTCAGTTGTGCAGGAAAAAAGAAGAACCAAAGTTAGAGATAAGATTTTTTTTTTGCAAAATGCCAGAAAATAATACGAGGAGGAACCAAAAATATTAGTGCATTTTTGACGTTACGAATAGATTTTGCTGGATGAAATATACGTTGAATGAGTTTGAAGGCTACTGTAATTCCTGAATGCAGCATCCCTGCGGCAAACAGCACGAGAACAAGTCGAGTTAAACCAAGGTTTGTTAAGTTTAGCTGAAGGGAAAGAATATGGGATGTACGTCTCCATGCCATAGAGAATCAGAATCTCCTCGGTTATGCGCTCGGCACATCCCACAGGACCCCTCCTACGAAAACCGTAACCGTTCCATAGGAAACCAGAGGTGAAACCGCAATCAGACTAGAAGCACCGAAGTGCCAGAAACGTCTCCTCGCAGAAGGTGCGAGTCATCTTGCGGAAGAATCTAACAGTATAAGAAGGATAAGAGGTTAAGAAGGGATCAAGTATGTTGGGTTCATCACCAAAAAGGTCAGGGATGCGAGTAGGGAGTTGCACCAATGGTTGAAGGTAGTTTTCAATAGAAAAGTGGTAGGAAAGTTCACCAGTTCGATCATGAGTACTAGATAAAAGCCATTGGCAGTTGTGAATGTGGATGTTACTTAAAATGATGACTTTAGGAGAAAACAATCCCATATTGAGGTCGCTTTTGTCTAAGAAGTGTACTAATCCAGTTTTTGTTTGTTATATTTAGGTGTTGATGGAAATAATATAATTAACAAAGTCAAGAATGTGAGATAAAATTAAATCCTGCAATAAACCTAATATGCCTAATAATTACCTAAATATATGTATGAATATTATTTACGTAGTTTAAAATAACATTTGGTGTATAGGTTTCCATTGTTCAGTTTAAAAGAGAATTAAATGTACCAATGTATTTTTTTTTCTTTCTTTTTCAGAATTTGACTGGAAAACTTTGAGAGGTTCTAAAAGTTACCATTTTAACTTCAGCAAAGAATAAGAGAATATTAGTATTGCAAAGAATAAGAGAATTAGTATTACAAAGATTAATCAGTCATCAAAACCAGAGTAAATTGTATTACGTATATTACATTGATCAGCAAAAGAAATGATCTCAAATTTTATTTAATTTTAACATATAAAAATAGCACCACTATTAACATACAAATTCGAAAAAAAATAAAATTTTAACTATGAAAACAAATATTAATAACAAAGATACTGTAAAATATATTCTCTTAAATTATAACAAAATATAACTACATTTAAGACAAGGGAATAAATTCTATTTGTCTTTCATTAAAATATGCTTAATGCCAATAATGAAGAGAAATATATTTAACAAAATCTTATCTGTAGATGGAATTAATTTTCCAATCCATAAAAATATAAACTAAATTTTTCTTTTTTTTTGTTGTTGTTTTGAAACACTTCTAAACCAAACCACAAAAATAATGAGCATTATTTAAAAATATTTGAACAAAATAAAACGTACGAATAATTGTACTTTTTACATTAGTTTCTTAAAGTAACAAGTTGGAAAAAAAAAAATCTATAATTTTATTTTTCAATCCCATACTTGTGACGAAGTGTTTTTGCTAGGAATGTTTATGATCTTCTTGAGGAAATCTTCCTGTTTTAATAAAATGCTTGAATACCTGTAATGGCCCTGCCCAAAATAAGTGCATGAATATCGTGAGTTCCTGAAAAAAAATTTAAGAGATCAAAGCAAATATAGTGTACTTTCTGTATATATGAAAGTTTTAAAAAAAAAGTTAGTTAAGCTATATAAATTTATGTAGTTTCAGGTAATTTATCCAAAGCTAAATTTTCATACCTGAAATGATAAGAACAAACCAAAGAATTTCGGTGAAAAAGTAAGAAAATAATATTTCAAAATATAAAACCGAAACTTTGGGTTTTGAAGGAATACCAACAGTAAGATACATTACCTTCGTAGGTATTCGTGGCTTCCAAATTCATGCTATGTCGGATAATATGATACTCATCACTGATTCCATTCCCACCTAACATGTCTCTACATACGCGAGATATATCCAAAGCCTTCCCACAATTATTTCTCTTCAGCAAACTAACAAGTTCGGGAGTTAACCTTGAGTAGTAAGAGAAAATAAAACATTTCAACGATTATTCTTTATGCCACATAAAAAATCGGCTCAACCTAAACAATTAACGAATATTGTGAAATATTATAAAATCTTTCCAAACTCAACGCAAGCCATTTATATCTATGCACCAAAGCTTAATGAATTTTGCTTTAATGGAAAATATTACACTCATATTTATACATGACATAAAAAATCCAAAATAAAGCTTAGTCTGCGCTTTTGTGATACTTCTCTTTAAAATAAAAATGTTTTATGAAAGTATAAAATAAACATTTAATTGAAGTAGTTATAGCAATATTAATATAAATTATTTATATAATACATAAACAAAGCCAAAAATTAAAAGAAAAAACTATGATTCTCATTATTTTTAATTTAAAAAAAAATTTTTTTTTGGATGGGGGCCTCTCTCCTACCCCCTGATCAATAACAATGTTTAAAATGAGCATAAAATGTTAAACAAAAATTTCTTGGTAATACGTACTTTCCTTCATCTTGCAATCTTGAGGCACGCAAACAACCTTGCAATCCTAAAGAAATATCTGTTACAGCATCTGCTAATTTTTTCTGAATCAGCTGATTGGCTGCTAATGGACGTCCGAACTGATGTCTATCTAAAGTATACTGACGAGCTGTTGTTAGACAAAATTCTGCAGCTCCCAACACTCCCCATGCAATACCTACACGAGCACTACTTAGGCATGTTAATGGACCCTAAGAAATTTATATATATATATATATATATATATATATATATATATATATATATATATATATATATATATATATATATATATATATATATATATATATATATATATATATATATATATATATATATATATATATATATATATATATATATATATATATATATATAATTAGCTTATTCATGATATTTAAACATTAATAAAAATTTAAGTGAAAATTATTATTTTTTAAAGTACAATGTTAAGTTTCATATTCGGTGTTTAACATCAAATTATTCATTGTCAGACAAGGGATTTACACCTTAATATATTTTCCTTAAAGAATAAATTCTTTTTCTTCTTCTTCAAAATAATAATAATAATAATAAACACCCTTATAATTTGATTTCTGCATACCAAATATCTTGTACTATTACACTTCCTTCGATTTCAGTAATGTAAGCATAATTTCAATTTCATATAGCTTTCTTTCACAATTAAAATAACTATTTAATTACAAGAGCCACAAATTAATGTCAATAACGCAACTTCTGTGGCTTCAATATTCTCAGAATTTTCTTTGCTCAATACCGAACATTTGTGAATCAAATTGTTCCTGGTATTTCGCTCTAATAATTTTCCTCGTCTTCTATTAGTGGACTAGCATAAAGAACAACACTCAATACTGTGGGTATCGACAGTCTATATAAATAAGTCAGGAAAAACATCTATGCATATATGACTCTTTTTACATTTCGTGAAATTTAAAGATTTACAATAAAAATAAAAGATACAAATACTGTATATTATCAATTTTCATCTTACAGAATAAAATACGTATCCTTAACATGGTTTAGGTTTATGAATTTTACAAATGTCATTGCTGGCCAAGGAAACCGCCAGAGAATAATTTGTATAAAATGATGTAAGTTTGTTGATTGCATTGAGATTTCATCGACTAGAAATAGATCCTGTTGCAAGTTCCTCTTTTCAATTAGATGTCGCAATCATAAACTATCCTAATATTTACAGTACAAAATCTTAGAAATCTGGATTTTCAAGCTCTTATATTCTACCTTTCCGACTAACAAAGTGATATTTGAGAGAAAATCCGACGAGAAAGTTTGGGTTATTTCTGAAACCTCCAAAACAATACACTCGCAAATAAATATTTACTGGCGTAATTTCACTTTTCATAGTACCTTATTTCCTGCCTATAGAAATTAACTTATTCAATACTTCAAAATGTAAATAATGAACAAATTATCTAGGTAGCATATATCCAAAATAAAAATAATATTCATTCCAATTCTAATAATAATTGACAAGATTTGGTTTTAATATAACATGAAAAAATTTTACTCTACAAAAACCCATGATAAGCTAAAATAAAAAAGTTCTAGTATTGAAAAAATATAATTTTCAGATGATAAGTTGCTCTTACAGTAAATTATACTCGTACATAAGATTGACCAAAAGAGTATTGAAATTCTATTAGGGATTTAAAAAAAAAAATAAGAATATAAATCATCATTTACATTTAAAAAATAAATAAATATATAAAAGTGTGAATAATGATTGTTTCATATAAAATACCATTTCAGCTTACAGATTTCCAAATGGCGAAATGTGTCAGTTAAGACTCGAAACCTTAACTTATTTTCAATATCATAGAACAAATGTATAATATAAACATTATAATAACTGAACTGCTTTAAAAAGTAAATTTTGACATTTCTCTTCACAGTATACGCAAAGAAAATACGATTAATATGTAGGAAAAATAATGAAAACTCACCTTCAATCCTACAACTCCTGGAAGCATATTATTTTCAGGCACAACAACATCATCCATGATTACCATTCCTGTGGGAGAGGCCCTTAAAGAAAATTTCCCTTCAATTCTTGGGGTGCTCAAACCTTTCATTCCCTTTTCCAAAATAAACCCTCGTACTTTTCCATCTTCAGCCTTTCCCCACACTAAAATCACATCCGCCACTGGAGAATTTGTAATCCTAAAAATTAAAGAAGGGTTTGAGAAAAACGCCTAAGATCAAATACTGACAAATTTTGAATGAGAAAAACGTTAGGAGTCAATTTTGAATTAACTAAAACCATAAAAAAATAGAATAAATGCCTACTTGAACACTGCAAATACATAAATATAAATAAAATATATGAGAAAGCACAATTCCTTATGGAAAAAAGTTATCTTTGTTTTTTTGTTTTTTCAAACAAATATTTCTAAAATCTTTTTTCATTTAAGAAAAATAATTCAAAATTACAATAATATCCATACATACCAAGTTTTTGATCCATTTAGTACGTAAGATTTTTCTGAGGATTTATAAATGGCTTTTGTTTCCATACCTGAAGGATCACTACCATGATTTGGCTCGGTCAACCCAAAAGCACCAGTATATTCTCCTTTTGCTATATATATATATATATATATATATATATATATATATATATATATATATATATATATATATATATATATATATATATATATATATATATATATATATATATATATTATTTTTTTTTTTTTTTTTTTTTTTTTTTTTTTTTTTTTTTTTTGGTGTCGTCGGGTTAAGGATGTGTTTAAAGATCTGAAGAGTAGTGAAATAGTCTCTTTCAAGAAAACCTCGATTGGAGGAGAGAGGTTGTTCGGTTATGATGGAATCAGCCTTCAACAAAAGAAAACCTTTTGACAATAATTATTTTTATATTTTATTTCGAAAAAAATTTTTTTTAAAGAAAAGTGAATTTAAAAACAAATTAATAATATATTACAAATTTTATAAATTATGTTGTGAAGCAACAAAAGCATAAACTGTCCTAACACCAGGATCATCTATATATATCTAAAACCTCCTTCTTGAATAGCTCTCTGCCCGTGAGCGGTGATATATATATATATATATATATATATATATATATATATATATATATATATATATATATATATATATATATATATATATATATATATATATATAGTATATATATATATATATATATATATATATATATATATATATATATATATATATATATATTATATATATATATATATATATATGCGCTCTGCTCCTTTTTTTTGCGCTCATGTACACTTCCTTCTACACGGAGGGAGTAGGCTCTCCTTTTACACACAAAAAACAGTATTTCATTAACACATCCTTTAAAAAAAAAAAATCAATAATGGCGTCGACTTTGGTAGCCTCGGAGAATCCAAGAGGGGCGGATTCCAAAGATAGCCCCTCATCCACCCCTTCCCCCATCACCACTTGGGAGTTGGTGGCCTCCGGTGATGGGGTTGGTGCAACCAGGAATTTGCAGCCGGCTGTTCCGGATGTACGGTCTATTTTTTTTCATTAATTTCTGCAACATTCGCGGTCTTCATTCCAATTTCCACTTTGTTGAACATCACTCTCTTCTTCTAGACCTCTCCTCTTATTTTTGACCGAAACTCAGATGTTTGAGCGTTCTGATAGCAAACCCTATTCTGTTTCCTCCTACTGTCTCTATCGTCAATTTTCAGCCAAAGGCGGATGTTGCGCATACGCGCGAACGATGATGTTTGTTCTCGTGCCTCTAATTCGGAGTCTTCCGAATTTTCTACCTTGTGGCTTAGGCTCTCTTGCCATTCTACAACTAAATTCATTAGTTCTATTTATTTATCTCCTAATGCTACTGACTATTCTAAATTCTTTGACTATCTTAACTCCAAAATAGAGCACATTCTCTCTTCTTCTCCTTTCTCTGAAATCATCTGATTTCAATGTTCACCAACGCCAATGGCTTTCTTCTAGTTCTCATGATACAGCTGGTGAACGTGCCTTCCATTTCGCTATCCAAAACGACCTTGAGCAGTTGGTGCAGCTCCTACTCGTATCCCTGATCGTCTTGGAGATGAACCCAACATTCTAGACCTTTTTCTAACTTCTAATCCTTCTCCTTATACTGTTAAGCTCTTTCCTCCTCTGGGTTTCTCCGATCATCTTCTTATCTCTGTATCCTCTTCTATCTCTTCAAGTCTTCCGCAGGAAAGATTCCCTTCTGTTGAAAGGAAACGTTTGTGTCATTTCGGTGCAGCAAGCTGGTGCTGGTCAAACTTGCGGTCGTACTTCTTTGATTTCCCTTGGAATGATTATTGCTTCCGTGGGAGGGGTCCCTCGGAATGTGCTGAACGCATAGTCGAGGTGATTCTCTCCGGCTTGGAGGCGTACATTCCATTTTCTTTCCCTTCTACTAAACCTAATAAACCTTGGTTTAACTCTACTTGTTCTCACGCTATCCGCCGCAGGGATGCTACCTTCAGGGATTATCGTCGTCTTCAAACTCCAGAAACTCACGCAACTTATATTTCATCCCGGAATCGTGCAAAATCTATTCTTAGAGATGCCAAAACTCTTTTCTCCGCCGCAAATGCAATAATCGGTGCTTTGTTCTTTTATGTTGATGAAAAAATATTTAGATCGGAAAGATTGGTATTTGATTGTAATTTTATTTATTAATTTAAAAAATGTCTTTTTTTAAAATTTTTGCGCTTCACCGCAAGTAATTTTTGCAAAAGAAAATTTAAAATTAATTTATTTCACTCAAATTCTCGATTTAATGTTAAGGTTGTGGATCGTTGAAAATGAATTGCGAATATAATTTCTGTTGGTTTCATAAGAATATTTTAAATGAAACTGATGCAATGAGATGTTTTCAGAAATACAAAATTGCTATTGATAATAAATTATTTTTTTGATTAGGTTAGGTTAGGTTAGGTTGTTAGCTCACGATTTACATAAAACTATTTTCTCTAGGTTTGTGCCAATTCAGTGTCAACTTCTGAGCCAATTGGAGGACATGACTTCACTTTTCAAATAGATGAGACGTTATTTTCAAAGCGTAAAAATCATAAAGGACGCTATATATATATATATATATATATATATATATATATATATATATATATATATATATATATATATATATATATATATATATATATATATATATATATATATATATATATATATTAAATAAATAGAAAAAAGAAGCTCAAAAAAGTTTTATATGCTTTCTTTCTATCATTAAAAATTTTTATTTTCATTTTTAACTTCTAAGTAAAGACAGGCGGAGAAACCTTTCCGATCTAAATATTTTTTCATCAACATAAAAGAACGAAGGTCCCAATAATCTTTCTGCTTCCTCTTCCTCTCGCCCTTTCTGGCATTTTGCAAAAAATGCCAACTCTAACTTTGCTTTTCCTCTTTCCCTCCTTTAGTATCTTCCGACAGCACAACTGCTGTTTTACCTTCTTCTAAAGCTGAACTCTTCGCTCAAACTTTTGCCTCTAATTCTACCTTTGACGATTCCGGAGCTATTCCTCCTTCTTCAACTCCCTCCAACTCATTTATGCCTAAAATTAAAATTTCTTCTAAAGACGATATTTCTGATCTCTCTGAGTTTAATATTAAGAAGGCGTACGGTTCTGATGGTAATCCTCCAGTGGTTCTCAAAACTTGTGCTTCCGAGCTTGCACCCTGCCTTGGTAAACTATTTCGCCTTTGCCTTTCTACTTCAACCTTCCCTTCTTGCTGGAAAAGTGCACTCATTCAGCCTGTGCCGAAGGAGGAGGATCCCTCTCAACCCTCCAACTACCGTCCCATTTCTTTGGCCTCCGCTCTCTCTAAAGTTTTTGAATCAATCCTTAACAGGAAGATTTGGAAACATATCAATTCTTCTGATCTTATCTCTGATCGCTAGTACGGGTTTCGTTAGAAATGCTCTACTGGTGATCTTCTTTCCCTTCTCTGAATCTTGGTCCTCTGCTCTTCGGCATTTCGGTGAATCCTTTGCTGTCGCGCTGGACATATCGAAAGCCTTCGATAGAGTCTGGCACAAAGCTTTGATTTCCAAACTTCCCTCTTTCGGTATCTATTCTTCCCTCTGTGATCTTCTCTCTAATTTCCTTTCCGGTCGTTCTATAGCAGCTATTGTAGACGGCCACCGTTCTTCCTTTAAACCTATTAACAGTGGTGTTCCTCAGGGTTCTGTTCTATCCCAACACTTTTTCTACTTTTCATTAATGATCTTCTTTCTATTACTTCATCTCCTATCCACTCCTATGCTGATAACTCCACCACTTCATTACTCCTTCAAGTTTGAAAGACGTCCATCCTAACAGCAGTTATTAGAATCGAGAAGGGTAGCCTTGGAGCAACTAACCTCTGATCTTTCCCGTATTTCCAATTAGGGCAGAGAAAACATGGTTGTTTTCAATGCCTCAAAAATTCAGTTCCTCCATCTCTCCACTCGACACAATCTTCCACACAACTATGATATCTTCTTCGAAAACACACAACTCAAACCTTCATCTGTTCTTAATATTCTGGGCTTTTCTTTTTTCGTGATCTTTCTTGGAAAGATCACATTATTTCTCTCTCTAAACAAGCTTCTAAGAGGTTGGGTGTTCTGAGGCGCCTTCAGAATTACTTCACACCACCCCAGTTGCTTGCTCAGTATAGGGATGTTGTTCGTCCCTGTATGGAGTATGCTTCACATATCTGGGGTGGCTCCACTCATACAGTTCTCCTTGAGAAGGTGGAGTCTAGGGCTTTTCGTCTCATCAACTCTCCTGCTCTTACTAACTCTCTCCAATCTCTTCCTGCTCGTCGAATTGTTGCGTCACTCTCTCTATACTATTGCTATTACAACAGACACTGCTCTTCTGAACTCTCTCGTCGCATACCTCCTCCATTGAGAAGAGTCCGGGTGACAAGACTTTCTACAGTCGCATCCATTCTCTGTCCAACTCTTAGACCCCATACTTAACCGTTATGCTCAATCTTACATGTACTCTACTGGAAAAGTATGGAACACACTCCCTTCTTCTATTTTCCCAACTTCCTATGACTTACACACCTTCAAACGTCGAATATCAGGTCACGTCGGCCTTTAATTTGACCAGGATCCCGTCTTCCCTCCTAACTCTGGTGGGATTTTAGTAGGCCTCTGGCCTTTGCCCACCAGAGGTGAAATTATATATATATATATATATATATATATATATATATATATATATATATATATATATATATATATATATATATATATATATATATATATATATATATATATATATATATATATATATATATATATACCCTATTTTAAATTAGCAAATAAGGTGATTGAAATTAATATCATGCTGCGTTTTAAAAACCTTATATCCAGCTGGATATTCATAATCCAGTTTTTAAGAATTGCCGGATATCCGGTATACGGCAATTTGCTATTCAGCCCATTACAATATACACAGAAGTCTCCACTAGAAAATGTCAATGTAAAAGGAATATTTCTAGATAAAACTGATTTCTATGTCGAGGAAATGTGTTTATATTTTATGCAAACTTGTCCCTATAGGTACACAAAGATGGTATTAATATTAAAGTTAGGAGGCTCCAATATGTAGTTTAGGAGGTTCAGGATATAAGGATAGGAAATAGTTATTGTAGATAGACGTCCCGGCAGTGCAGTCAACGAATACGTGGTAAACAGAAATGGGTCTAGAGAGAGGACAGAAATGGCAAACAGAAGGGAGGAGAAGGGAGTTCCTTGACAAAATTTTACTTTTATTGCCAGCTAACCCAAATTAAGAGTCAATTTTATTTCCCACTTATTTATTTGATCGTTCTTACATTAAAGAGATAACAGCAAAAAAAAAATTGCATGAAAAAGGTAAAATACGAAATAAACAGAAGCACTCAAACCAAAATTTATCACATTAATTAAAAATCTCAATACCTGTTCTGCTAGCTCTGGCTCAATTGAGAGGTGTTTTAGTACCTTGGTATAGCTTGGACAAAATTGGGAAATGAGAAATAAGTTAGAAAATGAAAATTCAGAAAAAAAATATTTGCTTGAGTATAAAGATAAAGAAAATAAAAAAAAAAAAAACTTTAGGAATAAAATGAAAATATAAGGTTTATTTTGTTAACTAATTACAAACAATAATTATAATATTGTTATTTTCAACATTATATATAACAAACAATAAATGGTAATAATAAATAGCCTTGTTATTTTCAATATTATACCTAAGTTTATTCTTCTTTTTATTAAAAGAAAATATATATATATATTATATATATATATATATATATATATAATATATATATATATATATATATATATATATATATATATATATATATATATATATATATATATATAATAAAAAAAGTTTTAAAAGCCATGGACTATTGGTGTGTCAAAAGACCACAAAAAAAAAAAAATAAATAAAAATAAAAAAATAAAAAAATAAAAAAATAGTCAAGCCAAATGGTGAAAAAAGGTATAAGTACGAAATAATAAAACAGAAGCACTAAGCCAAAATTACCTTAATTAAAGATCTCAATAGCTATTCAACTATCTGTGGCTCAATTGAAAGGTGTTTTAGTTAGTACTTTGGTTTTTTGTGCCATTCCTGGTGTAAGGAATAAAATGCAGTCTTCAGTAAGGAAAAATGAGTGAAATTCTTTGAATTCAAATGATGAACAGAATTAAGAAGGGATGTTTCAATAGTTGAATGTTTCTTACGGTAATCTTGAAATGATAAGTGGGACATTAAGACACATCGTTGATGAGAGAGGTAAGTGCCGAGGGTGACGGGATTTGGATTCGGATGAATGTGGTGTACAATAAGCATTCCCTTCTAAGAGACTGTTATAATACTTGCTTCTGCGTCAAGACTTACCATGAGTAAGGAGCAAAAAAGCATCAGCTGTTATTCAAAATCCATCATTGGATTAGGTCAAAGAGACGAAGGTAAGTAGATGTTTGCTCATTTACTACATTACCATTATCCGGTTTGGCCTGAATGAAAGCGATAAATAGGGTATGGGTTTTTTATGACGACAATCGGTCTTTGGGTGATGAATGTTGGGGAGATAAGTGAGGGTATCTGAGTTTGCTTGGCCTGAATCAGCGAGCTATAAAGTATATGAGAAAAGACGGGGAAGATCGTGCACTGCTCTTTGACTATTTCTTAAAAAAATTAAAGTGGCGGTCTTACTCAGGGAGAAACAGAAGCCATAAAGGTCGCTACACTCAGTTATCCTATCTATGAAGCAGGTTGAAGCGGTCTTTCTATGCAAGGGAGTTTGACACCAACTCCACAGAGGGTGAGGGTGAGGTCGTCCAAGGAAGCATTTGATAGAAATTGTAGATACATCGTAAAAACCTACTGCACACAACTTAAAGTGTGCTTTCACTTTTGAGAACAAAAAATAATCACCAGGAGCAAAGTCTGGCAGATACGGAGGGTGGTCAAGCAATTATATTTTTTTCGGCCCAAAACGCCTTCACAATCTCCGAGTTGTGGGAGGGGAAGTTGTCGTGCAGGAGAAACCAGTCACCAGATTCATACATGGACAGTCTAATATGTCGAATTATTTGTGACAATCCTCTCCATCACACTCTTATAGTGAATTGCCTTAACATTTTCCCGCTGGAACAAATTCTTTGCAGATTACCCCTACAAATCGAAGAAAATAATCAACATGATCTTCACACGAAACTTCTGAAATAGCACTTTTGTTGGCATTGGTGAAATTTCTGCCAACCATGAAGTGATATGACGTTTAATGCTGCGATCGTAAGCAGTTTTCATCGGCAGTTACCATTTTCATAAAGAAGTCAGGATAACTGCTTGCTATCGCTATGACAATCAAATCTTTGCTAACTCTTTGGTCTTCTGCACTAGAGTCAAAGAATTTGGAACAAGACGAAAACATATTTTTCATTACGCAAATATTCCATTAAAATTTTTCTTTTCTTGCTGATTTTCACCTCTTCTGGTATCATCTTTAGTGTAAGGTAACGAGTTTTCACGCAAATGACGAATCTTCTCAACGTTTTCCTTCACTTAGGGTCGACGTCTTTTCCATCATGGAAACGTCAATAGCATCGAAAAACATTCCAACGAGTTAGTGGACGGTCCCCCGTGAGGGAGTTCCCGTTATATATATATATATATATATATATATATATATATATATATATATATATATATATATATATATATATATATATATATATATATATATATATATATATATATATATATATATATATATATATATATATATATATAGGGATGGAGCGATACCAAAAATTTTACCGATACCGATACCTAAAAATTTACCTACCGATTTATACCATCATATACCAAAAATTTTACCGATACCGATACTTCACTCCATCCCTAATAAATATATATATATATATATATATATATATATATATATATATATATATATATATATATATATATATATATATATATATATATATATATATATATATATATATATATATATATATATATATATATATATATATATATATATATATATATATATATATATATATATATATATATCACCTAATTAGGAAGATATTTTTCTTTTTGTTCTTCTGATCCATATAAATATATTGGAAGCATTACAAGGGATGACTGTACTGACATTGCCGACCTACGGAAAATTGGAATTTAATTAAAATTGTTTTATGAAATAAAATTATTTTAAATTACAAGATCAACCTTAACTGAGGCACAAATGGTAAAGTGATTGATGATCCCCTTTTCGGATCCTAGGTATATATATATATATATATATATATATATATATATATATATATATATATATATATATATATATATATATATATATATATATATATATATATATATATATATATATATATATATATATATATACTTAACAATTACTAGTAACAAACCACAATGGCAATTATTTTACTTGGTTAATATTCATGTCAAAAATCTATGATGAAACATATATACACAAAATAATATTTATATTATGCAAAGTTGTATTGTCAAGCCTTACTTCTATATAAATACGGATTCTTTGTAAGAAATTCCTTACAGCAACGGTAGGCAACCTACGAAAGATCTACTCGCACTGTATAATATTTCTGTTCTCTGAGTGGTACAAATTTCAATTCACCTGTTAGTAACTTTTTAATGGGTGCATGTTAGGTACACTTGTTCACTGAATTTTAGTACAAACTAAGGTTTCATATATGCAAGTCATGAAGGATTCCTTCCTGCAGTTCTCATAGCTTCTACTTCTGATCTTGCACCTTGTCTTGGTAAACTATTTCGTCTCTGTCTTTCTACTTCGACTTGCACTTGTTGCTGGAAACGTGCACTCATTCAGCCTGTGCCAAAGAGGAACTCCTATCAAACCTCTTAACTTTAGCTCGATTTAATTCCCCTCTATTCTTTTTAAAGTTTTCGAATCTACGTTTAAATGAAAAATTTGTAAACAATTTTTCTAATCTTATTACTGATCAGCAGAATGGCTTTCGTAAAAAACGCTCTACTGGTGATCTTCTTTCCCTTCTCTCTAACTCTTATTCTTCCGCTCTTCGGCGTTTCAGTGAATCTTTCGTTGTATCACTGGACATATCGAAAGTCTTCAATAGATTCTGGCACAAAGCTTTGATTTTCATACTTCTCTCTTACGGAGTCAACCTTTCTTTCTGTGGTTGTCTGGATGATTTCCTTTCCTTTTTCTACTTTTCAATAATGACCTCTCTATTACTTCATCAACTATGCGATTCTATAAAGATGACTCCACTCTTCATTACTCCTTTCAGTTTGAAAGATGCCCAACAGCAGTTAATTGGTGCAAGGAGGAAAGTCTTGGAGTAACTAACCTCTGATCTTTCTCGAATTTCACATTGAAGAAGAGAAAACATGGGTCATTTTCAGTGCCTCAAAAACTCAATTCCTCAATCTCTCTTTACTTAACACAACTTTCCACACAATTATGACATATTCGAAATCACTCAACTCCAAACCTTCGTCTGTCCTTAATATTCTTGTTGTTTGCTTTTCTTGTGATCTTTCATGAAAGGGATCACATTGCTACTCTTTCTAAAAAGCTTTTAAAAGGATGGATATTACGAGAAGACCAGAATTTCTTCACACCCAATTTGGTTGCTCTTTATAGGGGTTGTTCGCCCCTGTATGGAGTATACCTCACATTTCTGGAGTGGCTTCAACCATATAGCTCTCCTGGAAAATGTAGAGTCTAAGGTTTTTGTCTAAAAAAACTATTTCACTCTCACTAACTCTCTGTAATCTATTCTGCTCATTGCAATTGTTGCGTCATTCTCTCTATGTTATCGCCATTACAACGGACGCTGCTCTTCTGAAATCTAACATCATATACTTCAACCACTGAAAAGGATTCATGTGACATTCCTTTCTAAACAGTTTAATCTTAAATGTACTCTACTGGTAAAATCTGGAATACACCCCCTTTATCTATATTTCCAACTTCCTTTCACTTACACACCTTCAAACTCCATTTATTGGGACAAAGAAACATTTTGAATGTTATAAAGATAAGCAATACTAGCAAAAAACCAATTCTTTATATAGCATTTTTAATTAAAAAAAAAAAAAAAAAAACAACATACCTATAGGCAGAGTCAACTCTTTCAATTTCTCGAGCTATTAGGCCATATGATACATAAGATGTTCCTGGACACCCATAGCCATTTATTGTCGGACCCAGCAATCCCAATGATCCTAGTTCAGCCATTATTTCTCTTCTATATTCTGTAATAATAATAATAATAATAATAATAATATTTATTTGAATTAATAAATTCTTATTTACTTCCAAGAATTACTTAATCCATGTATGACAGAGGAGATTAATCATACCCCCCCAAAAAAAAGAATTAAATTAGTAAAATACAATCCTAGCAACTTTTACTATTTTTATTAAGTATTTATTTTCTTAAAGAACAAGGACTTTTAAAATTAATACAACACAATACAATAAAAGAGAATTTAATTTTCATACCTTCATTTCTATTTTGTTTAACTATATGAGGGAAAAGCTTCTCTTGACAATAACTTCGGCATGTATCTCTGATCATAATTTCCTCATCACTTAATTGACTCTCAAGATCAAAAGGATCTTCCCATGAAAACTGAACTGAAATATATATATATATATATATATATATATTATATATATATATATATATATATATATATATATATATATATATATATATATATATATATATAACTGGGGCATTCCAGGATAAATAAACATGGGACGTATGGGGGGGGGGAGGTACCAATTATTATATTTATATATATTATATATTATAATATATATATATATATATATATATATATATATATATATATATATATATATATATATATATATATATATATATATATATATATATATATATATATATATATATATATATATTATATATATATTATATTATATATATATATATATATATATATATATAATATATTATATATATATATATATATATATATATATATATATAATATAATATATATATATATATATATATATATATATATATATATATATATATAATATATATATATATATATATATATATATATATATATATATATATATATATATTATATATATATACATATCACCACCACTCACAGTGGTTAGTCTCTTGTTCCAGTATATGTAACTGAAAAGCAAGATCATACAAAATAACCTTCATATTGATTAGCTGGACAAAACCTCCACACAACTAGGCCAGAAATTATTTATAACACTATACTCATTTTAGGTCCAAATTATGTTATTGGTATATATAAATAAAAAAAAGCAATGATTGGAAAATTTTGATGTATATATATATATATAACTGGGGCATTCCAGGAGAAATAAACATGGGAGGTGATGGGAGGGGGAGGGACCGCTAGGTCTCCAATTTTTAGGAAATTTGGCACAATTGACATCAGTTAGAATATATATATATATATATATATATATATATATATATATATATATATATATATATATATATATATATATATATATATATATATATATATATATATATATATATATATATATATATATATATATATATATATATATATATATATATATATATATATATATATATATATATATATATATATACGGTATATCACCACCACTCACAGTGGTTAGTCTCTTGTTCCAGTATATGTAACTGAAAAGCAAGATCATACAAAATAACCTTCATATTGATTAGCTGGACAAAACCTCCACACAACTAGGCCAGAAATTATTTATAACACTATACTCATTTTAGGTCCAAATTATGTTATTGGTATATATATATAAAAAAAGAACTGATTGGATAATTTTGATGTTCCTCGTTCGAAATTTGTCTATTTAAAATATTTTAATAGTTGAAAAGAACTGGATTCAAAATTTTGTTGATCCTCTTCTTTAGCTCATTTAAAAATTAATTTTGTTTTATTATTTAATCTGAATTTAATTTCAAATTTTGATTTAATAAAAATCTCAAAATATTTTAAAATTTTTAAAATATTTAAAAACTTTTGCTAGCTGCTTTTAAATAATATCTGGCATTAATTCTTCTGGCCATCTTCTAACAGTTCCTCAGAAATTTTACACCAATTTCAATCCCTTCTCTGGCTCTTCTTTTTTTTCTTTCCCAACAATTTCCAATGCATCCAACTCTGACAGCAGTCAGTCAGTAAATATATATATATATATATATATATATATATATATATATATATATATATATATATATATATATATATATATATATATATATATATATATATATATATATATATATATATATGAGGGAATTTAATTATCATTATGAGTATATAAATAATATATACAGTAATATTTTCAAAATTTAGCTTTCAGTTATAAGATATATTATGGTTAATGGTTATTCATAAATAATAAATTTTCATTTTTTTTAAACAGGAAACATATTACTCTATACATTCTTTCAATAAAATAAAGTTTTAGTCTACTGTTTTCCTACTTTTTTCTCATTTCATTTGCAATAATACTTTATAATATTAAAATAAATGATAATTATAGTTTCATAAAATGTAACTAAATAGAGAGGAAGTGTTAGAATTAAGGTATGTAAACTTCATTATATGGAATTGTATCTTATTAACAACTGAATTATATTATAGGTTTTTAATATATTCTTATTCTTTTACAGTAGTGAGAGAATCTGCATTAGTATCGGAATCAGAAGTTTTGCTAGAATCAGTATCAAAATTTAGAATCATAATTTTTTTTCTATCATCCCATTACTAATATATATATATATATATATATATATATATATATATATATATATATATATATATATATATATATATATATATATATATATATATATATACTATATATTATTAAATACTCTATTTTGGTCTCCTATCAAACAAATTAACTTTCACACACAAAATTATTTAAAAAAATTTAATTACTTCCATATGACTATACACTAGAGTGACCATCAGTCCCAAATTTTTCAGGACAGTCCCAATTTTTTAAGCTGTCTCAATTTTTTTAGAGGGTCAATCAGGGGGACAGACATTTGTACTGATATTTAGATTTAATAAAAATTATTTATTCAGCCAGCCAGAGGGAGCAATGCATGGGAGCAAAAGGCAAAAATATATATATATTTTTTTTTTTTTTTGTAGAACGTCCTTAACTAATAAACCATATGACTTGGTTTTGAAACAACATTCCTATTTCTTCTTATATTAAAATTCCCCTTCCTTTATACATCCCATAAAACCCTTATGGGCAGGGTATTTGGGGGAGGGGGGTGTAGGGCAATGTTCAGAAGTATCCCGATTTTTGGTCAGAAAAATATGGTCACCTTACTATACATCCTTGCTATCTTCTATTCACTAAAAATAAAAGAAAATGAAAAGTATATTATCTAGCCTTTGGCTTAGATTTACAAGAAACAATTAATTTCTATAATGCCTTCAATACATTAATATATTTTAAATCAATAGCTAATTTTTTAAACTGGTCACCTTATAATTTTTCTTGTTTTTTGTTATTTATGTGGCAGCTAAAATAAGAGAAAATAAAATCATTGTCAGTTAAAAATACATTTATGCATACCTTTGGTATCTGATTTCGGTTTTTCCTTGGCATGGAGAGATTTTGTTGAATAAAGGCATGATAAAGAATTTAAACTTGCAACAGGTTTAGAACTAATATTTAATTTCTTTTGATTTGTGACAAATTTGTCTTCCAAATACTTTTCAAAGGCAAAACCACAACCAAAGAATCTTTCAAATGATCTAAGAGAAGTAAATGAAGCTCGTTGTCCTACTTTTCCAGAAATACATTTTAAGGTAAACATTTTTCACCTTGTGATATTAACGCCTACAGTAACTCTCCTGACTCCGTAAACCACGTCAATTTCAGTTACTGGGTTATTACCGATTTCTGTAAAGCACAAACACATGCACCAGCTTTACCGTGTACTGATAAAACAAATAATAATAATAAAACTTAAATTTTTTTAAAATACGCATTTAAATAATTCGATCTGATATATCGATACTTTTAATCATAATTAACATCACTATCATGACAAGTGCAAATGTAATTCAGCCTAAACTAACTGTTTAAGACTACATCGTATATTTATTTTGGAGTATAAAAGAAAGGCTGATATTTCAATGAAGTTCAGTTTCGTTCAAACTTTTTCCTTTGCTTCTTGCTAATAGTTTAACAGCAGCAACATATCGGTCACAAAGGCCAAAACCAAGTATCGGATATTTCCAATGAACAACTGTCCAACTTCTTCAAGAACGAGTCTTTATCTCCTGGAATTTACGCCATCCTATATTGTTGACAAAGAAAAACTTCCCTTTCAGTCAATCGCTTGTCCAAATCTAGTATTGGAAATTAATGTTTTTACTTAATATTAATAATTGTTTATTTTACACTTGTGAATTTTGTACTGTATAATAAAATTTAAAAATGCCCGGTAAACAAGAAAAAATCCTCAAAATGACAACATTAAACAGTTTAATATCATTGTTTGTAAGCGAGAATACGTACCATTATTCCCCTTTCCAAGATGTAACGTCCGTTTTTGCCTTTTAAATTTATACTACATTAACCATATTTTGCCAGAAAATTTCTTCGGATTGATGAGTATCTTATATATATATATATATATATATATATATATATATATATATATATATATATATATATATATATATATATATATATATATATATATATATATATATATATATATATATATATATATATATATATATATATATACAAAATCCGCCCCCAGGGAAGGGTTTTTAGCCCTGTCAGTAGGTTCATTCGAGGATGAACCATGGGTTTCACGGGCCGACGGCAAACATTCGCCTGGCTGGCCAGGCCTAGCGCACGGATGCCGATTTTGATCCCACCTGCAGCAAGCATACTGCTGGTGTACTTATTGCACATAATGGGTGGGGCTAAGCGCAAGAGTGAAACTGCCCAAATTTCTCTATTCTGGAATCTCGTTTGCTAGGTAAGTGCTCGATCGACTGAGCTACGGAGCCGCATATATATATATATATATATATATATATATATATATATATATATATATATATATATATATATATATATATATTATATATATATATATATATATATATATATATATATATATATATATATATATATATATATATATATATATATATATATATATATATATATATATATATATATATATATATATATATATATATATATATATATATACATATATATATATATATATATATACATATATATATATATATATATATATATATATATATATATATATATATATATATATATATATATATATATATATATATATATATATATATATATATATATATATATATATATATATATATATATATATATATATATATATATATATATATATATATATATATATATATATATATATATATATATATATATATATATATATATATATATATATATATATATATATATATATATATATATATATATATATATATATATATATATATATTACTTTGGCCTTGTTAAGTAGGATAATATTTTAATCATTTTATTCTAGAGATATACAGTTCTGTTTAGAAAATTAGGTCCAGCTTACCTTTTGACAGATCCAACTTGGTTCACTTTTTTTCTAATTAGCTTTAATTTATATTGATCAAGTTGGGCTAGGGAAATTATTAATAACTACATTTGATTGACTTTATTTGACATTGTTTTTTACACTACTGAGGACCTATTATTCTTTTATGGATTTTGAGTGTTCTTGCTCTTTGGGTCGAATGGTGCATCTTACTTAGGCTGTTTAGATTATTTTACGTATATCACTGTTACTTAAAGCCCTTGTTCAAGTTAAGTTTTTTCTTAGAAAACATCCCCAATTTCTTTTATTTTGCTTATTATTGATAAATATTTTAATTGGTAGGATTATTTATTATTATTATTATTATTAATTGTGCTTACTTTTTTAGACACTTTGCTTTGGACTAATTCTTAGGAAAGCAGTCACAGAACTGTATGATAAGTTCTTTCAGGAATTTCTGCGTAATAGATAATTCACAATACAAGGGCCAAAGTTTACTTTTACATAAGGTAAATATCTTGGTTAGAACAAACTTTGGTTTGAAAGCTCGCTATGTCCTAATTTAAAATTAGCTATAAACGTGTTATGATTAACTCAAGAAAGAGAGAGTTTTACGTTTTTTCTCTCTGAAAATTAATTTTATAACTACAATAAGTGACATTGCCACCCCACTAGGCAGACAAAAACTATTCAAACTCATTTTGATTTCATCAGAATCACAGCGGTTTATACTAATAAAGAATTAGACGGTTCTATTTATTAATTTTTTTGTTTATTTATTTACTCCTCTATTGTTTCTGATGGTTGATATAGCCAATAAATGATATATTGTAGTTCCTAAATTCAGACAAAAAATCATCCTTCATGATAGTTTTGATTCTACCAAATCAAGGCAAGTTATAAGGTTAGATTTTCCAGTTCTATTTCAATATCTTACTACTTCTCACGAGACTGTTACTTCTTCTCATCCAAATGCTGAAGTCCTCTATTTAGGGGATTTCAACTTACACCACAATGAGTGGTTGGGT
>SEYY01000494.1:25000-67500 GCA_009176605.1 Armadillidium nasatum | reverse complement strand
AATTCAATATAGCATATGCCGTTGTAGTGGCTATAGTAAAGAGATAGTGCAAAAACGTCACGTCTCAAAGATTGAAGATCAAGAGAGTTCGAAAGTAGGGGACAATTTACATTTAGCATTTATTCTTATTCTTTTAATTCCAGCAACCTAAACAGTATTCCCTGCTTCTTTGAGGTCGCCTTAGCAACAATTGTGATATAAGGTTGACAAGAAAATTTACTGTTGGTGTTCAGAACAAAAATGTTTAATGTTGTTTACAGGAGAGAATGGGAAGCTGTTGAAGGATATAGGAACGTTGGGAGGTCTTTTTAAAAGATGTGAAGTTGAAGTTTTAAAGAGCTGAATATCTCAAAGTTGCAGTTACCAGATCTGCAAGAATAGAATCGGAAAATTGATGATGAGAAGAAACTCTAGAAGCAAAAGAGGGAGCAGATTTAAAATGAGTTGAAAGAATGGAGAGTTGAGTCATAGGCATAAGAAAGAATAGAGTTAGAAATGCAGCTGAGAAGATAGTCGATGAAAAGTAAGAATAAAGTTGGAAATAGAACAGAATCCTAAGGAACACCACAATTGACAGGAAAGGAAGAGGTCGCTCCATTGACAAGTGTTGATATGGAACGATCTGAGAGAAAACTTGACGTGAGTTAGCAAAAGGAGGAAACTCGAGGAAGAAAGCTTTGAGAGCAGTTACGCGTGCCATAAGCAGTTAAAAGCTTTGAGCCTTGAATATGTCAAGAGCCACCATACAAGACTCCCATAGTCCCTATGAGCGGAAAATAATAAATCAGTGACAGGAAAATATTTCACCAGTTTATCTCGAGCTTCGAAATCTATACTAATGATCTGAAAGAAAGGGGTGAAACTCAAGATGACCCACAAAATGAAAGTTGAGGAAGGTTTCAAAAAATTATAGATAGAACAAGTGTGAACTGGAAGGATTGTATCAGATACCGTTCTTCGATTTCAGCTGAAAATATGAACGCTTCCAGCATTGAGGAAAAGTATTAGTACTGATGCATAGAAAGTAGAGATGAACAAGGGCAGGCACCAACTCAGATGCACTCTCCTTCAGAAAGCGGGGCCATTAGCCTTCCCAAAGTTCATTGATTTCAGAATCCTATTACAGAATCATTCAGGGAGAAATTAAATCTAAAAGGAGGAGGCTGAAGAAATTTGCCTTTTCAGGAGTATTAACTACAGGTCCGTCAGATCGATTAAGAGGAGGAAAGGCAGATTTACAGAAGTTTCTTCTTCCCCAAGAAACCTTTCTGCAAAAGTACTTTTGGTCGTTCAATATCCATGCAACGATTTCAAGCAAAATGAAAATTAGAGTAATAGCGAAACAAGAATAGCATGAAAGCATGCACCATCGAACCATGCATTTTTTTAGTTGAAGATGAAGTGAATTTGTTCAGCCTATTGGCTTCTACCTTTCCAGCAGAAACCAAAGCATTTTCAGTCAAAACAAGATTCATTTAGAGGCTAGTTAGCAAAAAATTAAATACATGAACAGAAGCTACTGCTGCCAATCCGTCGGTTCCCCAAATATCGCCAAGGGCTCTCATCCACTTCCAACTTTTAATTTAAAAAAATATATCACCACCCCACGAAAGTAGGAAAGGTTTATATAATATATATATATATATAATATATATATATATATATATATATATATATATATATATATATATATATATTTTTATATATATAATCTTCTGGAGGAGAGGGTTCGCGGTCGCGGTTTTATTTTTAAGCTAGGGAAATCTGAAAAAAAAAGTTACAGATGAAAGTGGTATAATTTCTTGCCAAGTCATGCACTGGAAGTTTCGCAACTACAGTTTTTTTCCATATACATTTTCAGATGATACCCTTATTTTATTGTAGAAAATAGTATTGTAGTACTATTTATAGGAATAATTTTGAAATTCAACCAGTCTTAACCAGCAATTTTTGCAAGTACTTATGAATAAGACGGAAATTCATGTGGCAGTGAATTTTCAGTTAAGAGACTAGATAGTGATCTTCCAGTATATCAATTCTACCACTAATACATACAATAGCATGTACGAGGTAAATATTTATACATCTTCTCGCTTATAAATGTTCATTAATAATAGTCAATGTTACCAGCTTACAAACTGTCTAATTTTTCAACCTTCGTATAAGATCATAAATGATATAAGAACCCAGTTAACTAATTGTGCAAAAAAAAAAAAATTTACATTCCATCTTCATGTGTATGTTATTTAAAAAAAAAAATATTTACATAGAATCAATACTAGATGTAGAAATTTACAAGCTTTATAGAAAATAAATTGAACTAAATTACAAGCTTAATAAAAAATAAATTAAAGAACTAAATAATCTTTAATACTAAGCAATTTGAGCTAAATAAAACTCTTTAAAAAAAATATACTTTGAAAATAAAAGCAACCACAATGAAAATTTTCAGGGACCTATTTTTAAGCCTTAACACTTTTCCTAACCTAATAGTGGCCTAGGGTTCAAAAAACAATTGATCTGTACACCTTTATTCACAAAATGTATTGAAAAATTTTTTTTTGAATATCGTGTTAAAATGTCAAATTTTGCCATAATAAGCGGTACCCAATACGTGATTTACTTTCCTATGATTTAGATACCGAATTTTTATATATTTTTTTCCTGTTTGTAGACTTAAAAATTTTAATTTTAATCATCACCACATTGCAGTTCCAAATGACCTCAGCAATTCTTGCTTTTTCAAACAAATAAACAAGAACTAATTCAATGTTCTTTTATTCTAACATCGAATTGTAAATTTAAGTAACTAATATCTATATATATATAATTATGTATATAAACTGTTTAAAAGTTCAAAAAGGCAAGAACTGGGAGCTACAATGAATCAGCAGTATTATATATATATATATATATATATATATATATATATATATATATATATATATATATATATATATATATATATATATATATATATATATATATAATATAATATATATATATATATATATATATATATATATATATATATATATATATATATATATATATATATAATATATATATATATCTCAAGGCCAAAAAAAAATAATCATAACTTAAATTTTACAGTAAATTTAATGAATTGGGGAATACATGACTAAGAAAATGATAATTTAGTAAAATAAATCATATATATATTGGCAGAGACTAAAAAATTAAGACTGATGATAAAAGCTGTAGCAATGATGATAATGATGCCTTTGTTTTTATCCTGCCTGCTTCTTCTAGACTAGTTAACAGACAATTCAAAAGGTATTATAAATAGTACTTTAAACAATCACAACAAAACACACTTCTCACTCGCCAGTCAAAATGCTTTATATTATATATATATATATATATATATATATATATATTATATATATATATATATATATATATATATATATATATATATATATATATATATATATATATATATATTATATATGGTAGTGGCAGTCACGAACCATGACATCAAACTGAAAAATAATTTATTATACGATTATACCAAGAAAAGTAGGAATCATACCTCTTAGTTAACAATATTCAATAATGACACCTCAATTCACAGTTTTATACTATAAAATTAAGACATGCAAATAAGGTCTGAATTAGGAGCACTGCCCTTTTGTCTTCTTCCCCTATCTCACTTTGTTATCTTTTAAAGTCCAATTTTCTTTTTAGTTTCACGTAAATAATGTCTTAATGCCAGAAAAAAAAATAAATAAATAAAATTCATTGCCTCTCTAAAAAGAATTAAATAATAATAATAATAATAATAATAATAATAATAATAATAATAATAAAGAAATATCACTATCACAAAATAGTTAGTAAATCCAATACTAAACCTATTGAAAAGATGTATCTACTCATTTATATATATATGTATATATAAAAAAATAGGCTTCAACAGTCTTTTTCAAATATTAAATGAAAAGAATTGTTAAGGATTTTTGGATAAAAGGGAGACCATGAAAAAAAAATTTCACAAAGAAATATTTTGAGCAGGTGGAGAGAGATGTGATCCTTTAGAAGCAGCAGGCAGAGAAGGGATCGTGACACTGTGAGGTGTTGGCGAGGGGAGAATTTTAGGCAGTGGGGGACTCCGAGAAGAGATGGTTTCCTCTTCTCAATGTCTCCACTATTGCCACTACAAGATCACATAGCATACTTCCTTGTCCATTCTTTAGCCAATTCATTGTACTTTTCTCTATCAGTTTTGTAGATCCTTGCAATTTCAGGGACTAAAGGATCATCTGGATTAGGGTCCGTAAGAAGTGAACAGATGGAAAGTAATACTGAAAATAAATAAAATAAATTATATATATATATATATATATATATATATATATATATATATATATATATATATATATATATATATATATATATATATATATATATATATATATATATATATATATATATATATATATAAAAATTTCATGATACAATTATATAGATCAAATATAAATTTCATCTAGTAATAATTTTTTTTTTTTTCAGTTGTACAGGCGCCTTCACTGCTCACTAGGATTTGGCAAGACAAGGTTGGGGAACCTAAGGCAAAACAAAAGAACAAACAATTTAATTAAGATGGTCAAATTTTGCACATCAAGTGCAAGTCACCAAGAAAGACAAATATGCGGTCGTTTTGAAATGATGAAGATTCTGACAAGATTTAGATAGATGGTCACTAAATGGGATGGAACACAAGTCAAGGAAGTATCTCTATCTGAAGAGCTGTAAAGTGGGGCATCCAACCATGATGTGATATACTTAAAGGACCATCAAAAGGGGCAAAACCAACATATCAGGGATTTCTCACGTGACATGCGGTAGCTATGGATAACGTATGAATGACTTTATGAAGGGGAGTCAAGGACACCTCCCTGCGGCGTTGGGGCAAGAAAAAATCCAAGGTCGAACGAAGGGCTTAACACTCCGCAGATTAGCTCTGCGAGTGTTCTCCCTCAAGCATTCCTGCTAACACGGACGAAAACCACGGCGGATAAGTGAGTTGAAGTAGTTAGCTAGAACATTACCGTTCAGTAGAAGTAAAGGGCGGTAAGATCTACAGTCATAAGTTATGGAGACCTGGTTAGCAGCTTTGTCAGCTGCATCATTATCAGGAATATAGACATGAGATGGAACCCAACAAAAGCTCAACTTTCTTCCATGAATGGAGCTAGAATAATAATAATAATAAATATATCTAAATTCCTAAAGATAAGCATTAGAGCTACATTGGATTCTGGTTTCAGGTTAATTGATATTTTTGAGGATATTTACTTTTAAGGTTGAACTTAAAAATACTGAAAATATTCTGATCTTTGACAACTTCAGTACAAATAAAAATATTTGAATCCAAGTTTTTATTATATATATATATATATATATATATATATATATATATATATATATATATATATATATATATATATATATATATATATATATATATATATATATATATATATATATATATATATATATATATATATATATATATATATATATATATATATATATATTCGATAAAATTAGGGTTAAAAGAAGTTCCTCTATTTACAATATCATTCGAGTAAAATGTGGATCAACTACCTTACACAACGTTCGGCGCTGGGAATGGACATATAAGAAACTGATTAAAGCTCAATTTGATCTACAATTTTTATCATGATAAAAATTAGGCTTAAAAAGAACGCCTCTATTTACAATATATATATATATATATATATATATATATATATATATATATATATATATATATATATATATATATATATATATATATATATATATATATATATATATATATATATATATATATATATTTTTTTTTATACATAACACCATTTCCCGCATGATGCAGGGTGGAGTCGACTGCAAGAAAATTCCTGCAGTTGTACATGGGAAGACAAAAAAAAAAAATGGTTAAAAGAAATCCCAACCTCTAGAACCATGCGAAGAACCATTCTTCTTGATTCAGCCTTGTCGCCCAATCCAAACTCGTGTTTTTAAATTTTATATTGTTAATGCTAATGTTGAATTTCCACTAAAGCCGAAAGTATGTTGACTGAAAGTTTAGTTGCTCCTCCAAAAATTTTTGAAAATAATTTAATTGCGATTTATTTAATTTTGTTTTTTGAAATTATTTTCAAAAAATTTATATTTTACAATAAATTTGGTATTATTTTAAAGTTCAGAAATAATTTACTTTTCACTACAATTCTTCAGCATTCTCTTAACAGTCTTTCCAATTTTCAGAACAAATTGTGAAAGTTGCTGTCTTCTCTTCCCTTATCCTCTCTTCTCTTCTATTCTATTCCATCTGATTCTTCTATCTTTTCTTTTCCCATCTGATTTAAGCACCTCCACTCACGACGACAGCCAAATCATATATATATATATATATATATATATATAATATATATATATATATATATATATATATATATATATATATATATATATATATATATATATATATATATATATATATATATATATATATATATTATATATATATATATATATATATATATATATATATATATATATATATATATATATATATATATATATAATATATATATACACACACACACCTAGAAATTACAGACACCAATTTTTTCACTGAACTCATGAAGGTTGAAACAAGATTGAAAATATTCAATTATGTTTTCTGCTATCCATAATACCTAGATCTAAACAAAACTATTGATGGGTGATATAAGGTTGGAGCAACCAAGATTTTGCAGCAAACTTGCCTGAGTGAACGGTTTATTTTCTTTCATTAATTTCTGCAACATTTGCAGTCTTCAATCTAATTTCCACTTTGTTGAACATCACCTCTTATATTTGACCAAAACTAGGATGCTTGAGCATTCTGATAGCAAACCATTTTTATGTTTCCTATTACTGTCTCTGTTCTCAATATTTAGCCAAAGGAGGAGGTTGTGCATGTGCTCAATGATTTTGTTTGCTCTTGTATCTCTAATTTGAAGTCTTCTGAATTTTCTACCTTGTGGCTTAATCTCTCTTGACATTATATGACTAAATTCATTTATTGTGTTTATTTCTTTCCTAATTCTACTGACAATTCCAAATAGAGCACATTCTCTCCTCTCCTTTCTCAAAAATCATCATCATAGGTGATTTCAATGTTCATCACTGCCAATGACTGACTTCTAGTTTTCATGATACAGGCACTGAGCATACCTTTCAATTCTTTCAAAAAGGAACTTAAGCAATTGGTGCAGCTTTCTATTCGTATCCATGATCATCTTGGAGATGAATCCAACATTCTAGACCTTTATAAAACTTCTAATCCTTTTCCTTATACTACTGCAAGGGAACATTTGCGACATTTCAATGCTCAAGCTGGTGGCCTTGTGGTTGTACTTCTTTGAATTCTCATGGAATGATTATCACTTACGTGGGAGGGTTCCCTCATTTGCTCTTCTTAAATCTCAATGCTCATTTCTCAGTATAAAATGCAATAATTTATCTGGCTCCTCTTCCTCACACTCTTTCTGGATTTTGCCAAGAGCGTAACTCAAAATTTGCTTCTTCCACTTTCCCTACTCTAGAATCTTTTTCTTTGGGCACAGCTGTACATTTACCTTCTAAAGCTGAACTCTTCGCTCAAACTTTTGCTCCTAATTCAACTATAGATGATTTCAAAACTATACCTCTTCCTTCAATCCCCCTAACTCATTTTTACCTAAAATTGTAATTTTTTCTAAATATGTCATTTCTACTTTTTCTGAGCTTAACTCGAAGGCGTACGATCCTGATGGTATCCCTCCTGTGGTTTTCAAAACATATGTTTTAGCTTGCACCTGCCATGGCAAAATATTTTGTTTGTCCTTCTACTTCAACCTTCCCTTCTTTCTGGAAACGTTCTCTCATTCAGCCTGTGCCAAAAAAGAGGGGACCTCTCTCAACCATCCAACTACAGTAACATTTCTTCAATCTCAGATCTTTCAAAAGTTTGTTACGATTTGGAAACAAATCAAATCTTTTAATCTTATCTCTGATAACCAATATAGCTTCCGTAAAAAATGCTCTACTGGTGATCTCTTATTTCTCAGAGTCTTGGTCCTTCACTCTTTGGCATTTTGGTAAATCCTTTAATGTCACACTAGACATATTAAAAACCTTCAATAGTGTTGCACAAAGCTTTGATTTTTAAACTTTCTTTGGGAATCTATTCTCTCTGATTTCTTTTTGGTTGCTCTATGGCAGCTGTTGTAGATGGCCACCGTTTCACCTTAAAATCTATTAATAGTTGTATTCCTCAGGAATCTGTCGTACTTCTAACTCTTTTTCTACTTCTCAATTACTTAATCACCTATCCACTCCTATGCTGACACCACACTTCATTACTCCTTCCAATTTGAAAGACGGCTAATTGACTAAATGGTGGCCTTGGAGCAATTAACTTCTCATCTTTCTTTTATTTCAAATTGGGGCAGAGAAAAAGTCAATTTCAATGCTTCAAAAATTAACTTTCTCCATCTCTTTACTCGACACAAACTTCCATTCAACTGACATCTTCAAAAACATAAAACTCAAATCAATCATCCTTAATATTCTCAGTGTTTATTTTTCCTGTGATCTTTCTTAGAAGGAACACATTACTTCTCATTCTAACAGGCTTCCAAGAGCTTGGGTATTCTTAGGCACCTTTGCAATTTCTTCACACTACTCTTTATAGAGGTGATGTTCACCCTTGAATGTAGTGGTCTCACACATCTGGGATAGTTCACTCATAGACCTCTCTTTGAAAACATGAAATATAGGGCTTTAAATCTTAACCTTTCTGCTCTCATTTTCTGCAGTTTCTTTCTGCACATCAAATTGTTGCATCACTGTCTGTAGTATATTACAATGTACTCAACTGGTAAAACCTGGAACACACTCCTTTTTCTGTTTTCCCAACTTCCTTTGATTTGCACACCTTCAAATCCCATGTATTGAGACTTGCCATCCTGTAACAATTTGATCAGGTTTCCAGTATTTTCCCCAACTGATATAAATTTGTAGACTCTGTCCTTTGTCTACCAGTGTGATTGATATAATATATATATATATATATATATATATATATATATATATATATATATATATATATATATATATATATATATATATAATATATATATATATATATATATATATATATTATTTATTATTTTTTTTTAATTTTAATTATAAATATTAATAATATGATGATGATAATATAATGATAATAATAATAATCATATTTAAAATGTGACAAACTCCAGTCAAGGGGAAGATATCTTCTATAGAAATTATCAATTTTCCTTTATGCAAGATTTTGGTATTGGTCATTTTTTAACTGATACACAAAAATTTTATATACCGATACTTCACTACATTTCCAATATATATATATATATATATATATATATATATATATATATATATATATATATATATATATATATATATATATATATATATATATATATATATATATATATATATATATATATATATATATATATATATATATATATGCTGTACAAATTTAAGTACTTGGATTTGGGAACATGGCAAGTTTTTGTAGACTGACTCTGCCAAATATAGATAAATCCAGTAATATGTACTTGCATACTCTTATGATTACTTTATCAGTGAATATAAAACTATGAAATGTCTGAACAAAAAACTTGATTTGGATAATAAACAAAAGTGCGCATCACTGCTTAGAACAAGCTGCTGCTGTTAGTGAAAAGCATTCCATTAAAGATCATGTATCATTTAAGAAAAAAGGTCAAAGGATACTACCCCACTGAGAGTCTCTGATGTAGTTTTGATCTAGTTTTACAAATATATTTTCATTTTGGTAATTAAAAAAATTAAGAGGAAAGACTAATTTCAAATAATTTCTTGTATGCTACATGTCATTTTTTATCATTTTCATTTTTAACACAATTTTTTATCCTAAAATCCTATTTCCATTTGAGATTTAAATTTTATTATTGTTATATTTTTCATTTACAAAAAAAAAATATTGCAATTATTTGGGCACAAACTTGAATTAAGACTGACCTGGCCATAACTGGAATCTATACATCACTTACACACACACACACACATATATATATATATATATATATATATATATATATATATATATATATATATATATTATATATATATATATATATATATATATATATATATATATATATATATATATATATATATATATAGTACAAGCAATTATTACTTGATGAAAAACCATAAAAATAAATAATAATACTATAATACTATCATTTAAAAGTTATTTGATTGAAGATTACAAACACTTTCTACATCTTATAGAAGTAATCGTATCTTTAAGTTTCTATTATTTTAATTTAGATATTAAACTTTCATGCTTTTTTTTATTTAAAAAAGAAAAAAAAAATTTTTTTTTTTTATCTAAATGTTTTGAAACTTTCAAAATGATTTCCTCTTCCCAAATTAATCCAATTTGGTATATTTATGAATTACAGTTCCAATTTTGATGTTACGACAATAGCAATGATTCCAACATTGCGAGACGATTCGCAAATTTGATTTTGAACTAAGAGGAGGTCTAGAATGTAAATGTAATTCAATTTAAATCTATTGAATTAAATACTAAAATTGCAACTGTTAAATGCATCAATATTTTATGAGTTGATAAATGGGATACTTGTTAGCAAATTAAGACTGAACAGAAATACTCATCACCCTATTTCATATGCTGTATTGTGTGAAAGGAAAAAAATTTAGCAAACTTTAGGCACATTCTTGTCTGACTTGTCATCTACTTATAACTTCATATATTTTAAGCTTTTAACTTTTGGATTCTGAAGGTTAAGGTAAATGATATTTGCATTTATACTTAAAAAAAAAAAAATTCAATTACAATTTAGATCATAAAAAGGATTCAGAGGGAAGAAAATGAAAAATTCCTAATTACTTTCCATTAATAAACAATTACTCCAAATCTAGATTTATTCTTCATTCATATATATATATATATATATATATATATATATATATATATATATATATATATATATATATATATATATATATATATATATATATATATATATATATATATATATATATATATATATAAAATATTGCACACACCTTTTGAAATAGTTAAGGCTGGACTCCACTGACTTCTGAGAATATCTAAGCATATGGAACCATTACTATTAATGTTTGGATGATAGATTCTGGTGGTAAAAGCAACCTTTGAAAAAAAAAATATATATATTTTCTTTACTTGCAATATTTACTCATTGGATAAACTATAAAAACCATTAATTTATGGTCAGAGCAATGAAATGTAGTAGTTTAGAATATTAACCTTTGGAGGTTTAAATGGATAGTCAGTTGGAAAATGTATTGTTAAGAAGAATACTCCTCCTTGGAATGGGCTTTCTGGGGGTCCCATAATTGTAGCTTGCCAATGAAACAAATCATCACCAACTGGACCTGCTGAGCACTGTGCTGGGGGATCTCTGCCTAAATCTTGAAGTTCCTAATAGAGTGAAGAAAAAAATTTTTTTTAATAAAGATAATACATATTCTAAACAATTGATACAATAGAATAAATAGTCTAGATAATATTAGAAATGAGCATATTCAATTCACTACACTTTGAAAACTTTCACAAATTACATATGAATCTCACATTTATATATATATATATATATATATATATATATATATATATATATATATATATATATATATATATATATATATATATATATATATATATATATATATAATATATATATATATATATATATATATATATATCTGGTTACATGATGTTTTACTCTAACCAGCACAAAAAAAAAATTTTCAACCCCTATTTTCTTTATATTTTGCATTATATATATATATTATATATATATATATATATATATATATATATATATATATATATATATATATATATATATATATATATATATATATATATATATATATATATATATATATATATATATATATATATATATATATATGGACCAACCGGGGTCCTGGTCCCAGCCAACCCTAGCTAATAATCTGAGAAAACCAGGGTTAAAATTGCAAATTATACTTTTTAATGGTGGATTAAATCAAACAAAAGAAAATTAAGATTTTTCTTCCATTTTTTTTTTTTCAATATTTTCTTTTTCTTTTGATCGCTCCTCTTCTGTTAGCGAACGTTCATCTTTGTTTTGATTTTAGATGCCCCTGTAAAGATTTGGTTGAAAATTTTTTACTTGGAGCACCCAGAGGTTCTCTTCCTGGCAGCAGATGTTACATTTAACTATTTCAAGCCTATCCTGAAACATTGTAAGGTACTCCCATACTGCTGAAGCTGATCTTTTAGCCATAGTGACAAAGTATAAACAAAATAATTTTAAAATAATGTAGCTAAATGATACAAATTTGATACACAGCAATAAAATAATGATATGTATAAATACAGGTTATATTGATAATTTTATATCTTACTTTCAAACTTTAATTATACAAAATCTGTAATTTTCTGAAAAATGCATATAATCATTAATTTAGGTGAAAGTTGACTATTTTACCCCTTCCTTATAATTAAATCTAATTTTCTTAACCAAAATTTCGGTGCTTTTAACCTCTATAAATTTTAAGCAACCCCAGCCTTGGTCAGTCCCTAATCTTATCCCCGAACTCTGGTGGAAATCAGCAGACCTCTGGCCTTTGCACATCAAAGAATTTATATATATATATATATATATATATATATATATATATATATATATATATAATATATATATATATATATATATATATATATATATATATATATATGCCTGGCATTTAAAAAACTCACAGTGGTGGGTTGTTTTGTTTTGTTTTTAAAGAATAGAGAAAACCAGTTAAATACTAAAGAAAACACACTGATAAACATTGATAAATTGAATTCAGCATTAACTGTGGATATATATTCAATGGAGAAGTGACTTCTCTCTTACAGTTACTATCAAGATATGAAGATCCATCTGTATGAAGGAAAAGATTCTAAAATATTTCCTATTTTGAGAAACCTATCAAAACACAATGCGAATAATATCTGAATAAAACAAAAAGTCAGATTTTTAGGTGAGGAAGTGTCTCAAAAGTTGATTTAAATAGAGAACCATTCAGTAATGATATATAAAGGGGTATTTACTGGTAAAAAGATAGAATTTGAATTGGTTATATAAATTTTGAGGATATTTATTTTACAATATAAAGTGATTTTTTTATAATATTTTAAAGTGGGAGTACATACCCATGCAGAGTAGGCAAGCACGAAGATAAAGAAATTAGTATTGTGAAAATATTTACAATGTCTGAATATTAGAAACAAAAGTACAAGATACTTCATATGTATGAGAGGTAAGTACAAAAGTAGCTTACAATTTGTAGCATGCTATTACTATCTAATACTTCACTTTAAAACTTATTGGCTACTTTTAAATCAGAACAAAAATTAAGTATTGACTCTCATTTTTATATTATGACTCAGATCCCTAATCAATATATAAGCTTGAAAAATTAGGTTCCTAGTTGGAACTGGAGCAGATGTAAAATTTAGATGAAAAGCAAAAAAATTACATCCATTCTCCATGTTAGCTTTACTATTTGCAAAGTGAGTTTGCCATAGATTTTACCAACAATAAATTCAATTTCAAGGAAAAATCTCTTCAAACATTAAAGTTTGTTGAATGAAATAAGTTGATAGTTTTTCTTACCAGGGGCAACAGACTCATATGGGACATTCAACGTCGAGCAACAAAGTGTTCCCTGTTGGAAATTCTCAATTTTTCTAAAACTTGGTGAGTATTCATTTTTCCTTCAAACAAGTTTGCAAAATTGCAGTTCAAGAGCTTCTTGTTGAGGCATAATTGTCTGTTTTGTGAAGGTCACTTATTATTTGCAAATTGGCATGAGAAAATACTGATTTCAAAGAGCTGTTCACAACCACAGTAGCCCACCCATCATTTGAAATTCACAGTATTCATTTTCTGGTGCTGAACACACAAATTGCACTCCCAAATCCCCTAGCCATAATTTTTTCATATTTTTATCCTGAAATGGCCATGTCATAACTGAAAACTAACTTTTGGTGGCCTTTAACTCCAAACTTACTCATTTTAACTTTTGACATAATTAACCGGTATTGTGTTTGCACAATTCTATTTGCAGCTCTAAGTTCATTAGTTGATTAGATATTTGCCTTCAAACATGGTTACAGATTTTTAACCATCGAATTTTACCACTTTTTATAGGTAAATATCTAAATATACATATTCAATATTTTGTCTACAATTATTGAAAAGGGCAATTCTTTGAGCAATGCACATTTCCTTCCCAGATTTTGTTGAATGGTTGGTTAAATACATACATATTTTATGAAATTTATAACATGTTATAACATGTTTTAACATGTTATTGCTTTTTATTACATATGCTTCTTCTGAACCACATATCATACATATATACATATTAAAACCAGATAGCTTCATGTATGGAAAAGATTTTAAGGATAAAATTTAAAACTTCAAAAAATTAGCCATTAAATGAAATCAGAACCATAAGCCTGTGAAATGCACCATAGGTGGTAGTGACAACTCTATATAAAATAGCTTATCCTTTACAACTAATGTTGGTGTGAAATCTTGTCACATTTGAATTCCAAACCAGTAATTGAAAAAAAAAAAAAAAGTGGGAATTGGAATTTAAATACTGATACAATAAAGCTTTACTTTTGGATTTTTTGCAAAATGCATGATGTAATCCTTTTCATAAGGAAAAAATACTGTCAAGAAAGATTTATAACAAACATGTTCACAGGTTATTTGAAATACCTGACCAAGAGAACATTAAAGGTCAGGTCATTGAAGGTCAGAAGTTATGTGCAGCAGGTAGAAAAGAGGTTTAAAAAGACAAAACACATTTTTTAACAAACTCCAACTGCTGAATCAAACCAGGGTGATAAAGTGGACATTTTTGATAATGTGAATAAAAGGACTGACAGCTTTTGGAATTTCTTAATTAAAATTTCAACTCCAAATTGCAAAACAAGATTAAAGTAACCATGACACTACAAAAATCAAGTCCAAAGTGTTGGTAAAAATTACATATGTTGTTGGAGAACTTGAACCAGGTGGTATTATGGTGCCCATTACAAGCTAAAATTGAAAATATTGAGTTCAAACTGTTGAAAGATTTGAAGCAGATATTGAAATGTTCAATCATCAAGAACAGATTCAAATACTAACAGCAACTCCAGTCAACTGTCTATAAATAATGGAAGGATTTGTTGTCTGAAAGAATAGTCAGAAAAGCCAAGAAGCTCAAAATAAAAGAAATCATGACTATGCCTGGAAAAAAACAAGTTACTCCTCTGGTCAAGGAAAGTAAATTGCAAATTTTTTAAAATACTTTAGTTGAATGTGTCCTGAAAAAAAATTTTTTTTTTAAATAAATATTGTATTTCTATTCAATTAAAACAGAGAAAGTACAATCTGAAACAAATACTTATAGCTTATTATAATTGATATGGAGCTAGAACTTGGGTTCTCAAAAGAACTTTGACCAAAGTGATGTCAATATTGGCTTAGCAGGGAGACTTTCAGTACAAGTGTGCAAAATTTATCAAGTCAATGCCAGTGGTAAGCTGTATGTAGTATTACAAGTTTCTTATCAGTTAAATATATATATATATATATATATATATATATATATATATATATATATATATATATATATATATATATATATATATATATATATATATATATATATATATATATATATATACCTCTGGTGGGCAAAGGCCAGAGGCCTACTAAAATTCCACCAGAGTTAGGGGGATATTCAGTAAACTGGTCAAATTAAAGGCCTACAAGACCTGATACACAGCATTTGAAGGTGTATGTCATAAGAACTTGGGAAAATAGATGAAGGAAGTGTGTTCTAGACTTTACCAGTAGAGTACATTTAAGAATGAGCATAGTGGTTAAGTCTGGGGTCAGAGTTGGATAGAGAAAGGATGAGACTGTGTAGAAAGACAAGTCACATGAGCCCTTCTCAATGGAGGAGGTATGCAATGAGAGAGTTCAGAAGAGCAGTGTCCATTGTAATAGTGATAGTACATAGAGAATGATGCAACAATTCGACAGGCAGAAAGAGACTGAAGAGAATGAGTGCAAGAGAGTTGATAAGGCAAAAAGCCCTAGTCTACACCTTTTCTAGCAGAGCTGTATGAGTGGAACCACTCCAGATGTGTGAGGAGTACTCCATACATGGGCGAACAACACCCCTATACAGAGCAAGCAACTGGGGTGGATTGAAGAAATGCTGTAGGCGCCTCAGAACACCTAACCTCTTAGATGCTTGTTTAGAAAGAAATAATGTAATCTTTCCAAAATAGATCAAAAGAAAAAGAAACACCAAGAATATTAAGGAGAGATGAAGGTTGTGTGGAAGATTGTGTTGAGTAGAGAGAAGGATTAACTGAGTTTTTGAAGCATTAAAAATGATCATGCTTACTCTGCCCCAATTTGAAATGTGAGATAAATCAGAGGTTAGTTGCTCCAAGGCCACCCTCCTTGTGTCTATTAACTGTTGTTGGGAGGGGTAACTTTTAAAATGAAAGAGTAATGAAGGGTGGAGTCATCAGCATAGGAGTGGATAGGAGATGAAGTAATAGAGAGGCCATTAATGAAAAGCAGAAAGTGTTGGGGATAGAACAGATAATTGAGGAACAACCAGAAAGAAAATCAGAGAGAAGACCACAGAGATGATAGATTCCAAAAGAGGGCTAAAGAAATTGGATGATAGCTTGAGGTTGGGATGGGTCCCCTTTCTTTAGCACAGGCTGAATTAGCGAACATTTCCAGCAAAAAGGGAAGGTTGAAGTAAAAAGACAGACAAAATACTTTACCAAGGCAGGGTGCAAGCTCGGATGAGCAAGTTTTGAGAACCACAGGGGGGATACCATCAAGACTACGCCTTCTTAGTGTTAAGCTCAGAGAGAGCAGATATGATGTCTTTAGGAGAAATTACAACTTTAGGCATAAATGAGTTGGAGGGAGTTGAAAGAGTAGGAACAGCTCCGGATCATCTAAGGTTGAATTGGAGGCAAAAGTTTGAGGGAAGAGTTCAGCTTTAGAGGAAGGCAAAACAGCAGTTGAACCATCATAAGATACTAGAGGTAAAAGGAAGAGGAACCAGAAAGATTGCATTTGTGGCAGAGAAAAGAGTTTTTGGTACCTCAAAGAAAAGATTTTGCACAATTCTGGGATGAAATGTAAGTTGTAGGAGTTTCTGGAGTTTGAAGACGAAGGTAATCCTTGAAGGCAGCATCCCTGCGGCGGATAGCACAAGAACAAGCAGAGTTAAACCAAGGTTTGTTAGGTTTAGGAGAAGGGAAAGAATATGGAAAAACACCTCCATGGCAGAGAGAATGACCTCAGTTATGCACTCTGCACACTACAAGGGACACACAGTAATCATTCCATGGAAAATCAGAAAAGTACAACTGCAAGTCAGATCAGTTAGTGGCACTGAAATGCCACAAACATCTCCTCACTGAAGGCAGGGGCCATTTCTGCAGAAAACTTGAGAGAACATGATACAGAGATAAAGTGTTCGAATGAACCCAGAGGAGGAAAGAGTTTAACAGTGTAAGGAGAAAGGTAAGAAGTTAGGAAAAGAGCAAGTATGTTGGGCTCATCACCAAGATGGTCAGGGATACGGGTAGGGAGATGCACAAACTGCTCATTATTCTAAATAGAAAATTGGTAGGCAAGTTCACCAGCTGGATTATGAAAACTAGATGGTGGTGGTGAACATTGAATCATCTAAAATGATGATTTTGGAGAAAGGAAAAGAAAGTGTGTTCTCTTTTGGAGTTAAGATAGTTGAAGAATTTTGAATAGTCTGTAGAGTTAGGAGATAAGTAGACGGAACAAATGAATTTAGTTGTAGGGTTGCAAGGAAGTTTAAGCCATAAAGTAGAGAATTCAGAACTTCAAATTAGAGACATGAGAACAGACATCATTGCATACATATGAGCAACATCCACCTTTGGTCTATAGGTAAAATTCAAGGCTACTCATTGAGACAGGCTTGTTTTTACAGTTTCTGCTGATCAACAGAAAGAGATGGTAGTGTTTGCCTGAGGAGGGAAATTCTATATGAAGAAAGATTTATTTTCTTTTTAGCTAATGGAAGAAAACTAATATCCTTGAATTTTCCCCTAATATCTTTAGGGGAGAGTTTATGCAGGTAAATTTCCCAATATGAATAGAAGTCATTTGGCAGAAGGATCTGTTTTTTTTTGTTTACTATGTGGAGAAATTAAGAAATAATAGGATAAATATTTATTTTTTCCAATAATTTCAGCAATATTTTGGTAATTATGGTACATCAATTTAATTAATTTCCTAGTGTCATGTATGGGAATGTGCATAAATAAAAAAATACAAATACATAATCACATCCATAAAGACTTATAATTGAATATTTACATTAAGCATAGATAATTTGATATTAAATTTTATTTAAAAAAAAAATTTTTTTTTTTGTGTTCAATAATCAAGATGTTAATTTACCCCAAAACATTTAGGATTTTCCTCCATTACCATATTAAATGGTTACAATTCTCAAATGCTTGTTCAAAAACAAACTAAATGTACTGGAAACAGAATTTACACACAACTCATTATATAGTAAATTTAGTGATTCCCCACCACTTCTCTTTAACCAATATATATATATATATATATATATATATATATATATATATATATATATATATATATATATATATATATATATATATATATATATATATATATATATATATATATATATATATACCTAGATTATTACTAATACCAAGAAAATATGATGCAACTTAAAATACTTATTATAAATGGCCTATTTAGAAAAAAGTAGAACATTAAAAGATTTAAACAGAAGATGCCATATAAAAGGTATTAAGATATTGAAATAAGTCAGAAAAAAATAATTTTCTGGTAAATTCAGTGCAAAATTGGATAAAAAAAATTTTTTTTTTTTTAAAGTTAAAACTGATTAAAGGGAAATCTTGCTCTAGTCTTGAGTCTTGGAAGTTATTCAGCCTTTTAACATTTGATGGAGTTAACAAAATTGGTGAGTACATGTTTCAGCAAGAAAAAATATAAATGACCATTCACAACATGCTGGCTGTGTGATCAGATTTTAATGAACAAAGGACTACAAAAACTTTTCTTCTTAATGAACCATCTAGATTTTAAGGGGCAAAGTTTTGAATTCTTTTTATAGTTTTCATATTTTTTTTAATATAAAAAAAATCTTGATATTTACCCGATTTTCAGAATATATTTCTTACCATTCATCTAAAATTGCAGACTCAAATCAAAATTTATTTTATTAACCATTTAAAATTATTTTTGGCATATGAAATTTCAATTAGAATTTTATAAAGAAACAAATCACACGTTTCTCTTTTTCAGAATTTCATGTGGTTTTGAAACATGTGGTTTTGAAAAGCAGAGTCAATAACAGATTCATTTTGTAATTATAGATAATGAAAAGGTTGCTCAAAATGCTGCATAAACAAAAATACATCACTGTCAAACTCACTTTAAGAAATAATTCCATCAAATTCAAGAGCTTAATTAAAAGCATAAAAAAAAAAAATTATTTCCTACCTATTTTAAAAAGAACTATTACACAAGATATCTAAGATTCTGAATGACAATAGATCAAATTATACTAAGGTTTTCAAAACTCTAAAATGTAGTAAGTCCCAATGACTAATGGAGTATGAGTCATTTTTAATTGTTTTTTTTTTAATCTTGATTGTGCCTCAGAAGTAATTTTTTTTTTTTTTTTTTTTTTTTATATTATATATATTTATTATATATATATATATTATATATATATATATATATATATATATATATATATATATATATATATATATATATATATATATATATATATATATATATAGGGTTGGCCGAGCTCCGGAATTTTCCGCACCGCACCGCACCACACCGCACCAGGTCGTCGTGCACCGCACCGCACCATTTGTCATTCATTGCGCACCACACCGCACCGCACCGGAAGCAAAATGCAGTGCACCGCACCGCACCGCACCAAAAGCTAAACTAAGCGCACCGCACCGCACCGAAATCAGCGCACCACGCACCGCACCGCACCGACATATACAATTAAAGCATATATATATATATATATATATATATATATATATATATATATATATATATATATATATATATATATATATATATATATATATATATATATATATATATATATATATATATATATATATATATATATATATATATATATATATATATATATATATATATATATATATATATATATATATATATATATATATATATATATATATATATATATATTCATTCTACACATATGTCCAAACCATTTTAGCCCACCCTCCTCCACTCTATCCACTACACCCCTCTTCCATCTACATATCTCCCTTATTCTTTCATTTCTAATCCTATCAATCCTTCTCCATTTACATACCGCTCTCAAACCTTTCATCTCAAAGATATTCAAACTTTTCCTCACCTGTGCATTTATCATCCATGTTTCATACCCATACACTACAGAAGGCAGACACATACATTCAACATTCTTATCTTTATTTCTTTCGAATTTTTTTCTTTCTTCCATACGTCTCTTAGGCTCATCAACACTTTCATTTCCTTTACCATTCTATTCTTTATTTCTTTTTCTGTCCTACCCTTATCTCCAACCAACATTCTTAGATATTTGAATTCATCCACCTCCTCAAGTTTCCTTCCCTTTACTTCTACACCTCCCCCCCCCCCCATTCTTTCCTCCACATTTTCTCATCCCCACCTCCAATCCTCATAACTTTATTTTCGCTGGATTAACTTTCAATCTTATGATCGCACATTTCTCTCAAACTCTCTCAAAAGTTAGTATTCTCAACTTTTCTCCAGATCGTAGAGCGTTTCTTACGAAGGCCATACTGGTGATCAGAGATAAGATTAGAAGAATTGAGATGTTTCCAAATCTTCCTGTTAAGGATAAATTTGAAAACTTTAGAAAGAACGAAGGTTAAAGAAATGGGACGGTAGTTAGAGGGTTGAGAGGAGTCTCCCTTCTTCGGCACAGGCTGAATGAGCGCACGTTTCTAGCAAGAAAATGAGATTGAAGTAGAAAGACAAAGACGAAATAGTTTACCAAGGCAGGGTGCAAGCTCGGAAGCACAAGTTTTGAGAACCACAGGAGGGATACCATCAGGACCGTACGCCTTCTTAGTATTAAGCTCAGAGCAGAAATGACATCTTTAGAAGAAATTACAATTTTAGGCATAAAAGAGTTAGAGGGGGTTGAAGGAGTAGGAACAGCTCCGGAATTGTCTAAGGTTGAATTAAAGGCAAAAGTTTGAACAAAGAGTTCAGCTTTAGAGAAAGGCAAAACGGCAGTTATCCGTGAAGATAGTAGAGGAGGGAAAGAGGAAGAAGCAAAGTTAGAGTTGACATATTTGCAAAATGCCAAGAAGGGCGAAAGAAAGAGGACCCAGAAAGATTATTGAATTTTCTACGGAGAAAAGAGTTTTTAATATCTCGAAGAATAGATTTTGCTCGATTCCGGGATGAAATATAAGTTGCTTGAGTTTCTGGAATTTGAAGACGACGGTATTCCCTGAAGGCAGCATCTCTGCGGCGAATAGAACGAGAACAAGCAAAGTTATAGCAAGGTTTTAAGGTTTAGTAGAAGGGAAAGAATATGGAATGTACGGCTCCATGCCAGAGAGAATCCCCTCCGTTATGCGCTCTTCAGATTCGGAGGGGAAAGAATGTGTTCTATTTTGGAGTGAAGATAGTCGAAGAATTTTGGATAGTCTGTTATAGAGTTAGGAGACAAGTAGACAGAACAAATGAATTTAGTTGTAGAGTTGCAAAAAAGTTTAAGCCATAAAGTAGAGAATTCAGAAGACTCAAAATTAGAGACACAAGAACAGACAACATCATTGTGCACGTATGGGCAACATCCACCTTTGGCTGAAGATTGAGTATATAGACAGTAGGAGGAAACAGAGTAGGGTTTGCTGTCAGAGCACTCAGACACCTGAGTTTCAGTTAAGAATAAGAGATGAAGAAGAATATATATATATATATATATATATATTATATATATATATATATATATATATATATATATATATATATATATATATATATATACAGGGATGCTGCCTTCAGGGATTACCGTCGTCTTCAAACTCCTGAAACTCATGCAACTTATATTTCATCCCGGAATCGTGCAAAATCTATTCTTCGAGATACTAAAAACTCTTTTCTCCGTAGAAAATGCAATAATCTTTCTGGTTCTCTTCCTCTCGCCCTTTCTGGCATTTTGCAAAAAATGTCAACTCTAACTTTGCTTCTTCCTCTTTCCCTCCTCTAGTATCTTCTGACGGTACAACTGCCGTTTTGCCTTCTTCTAAAGCTGAACTCTTTGCTCAAACTTTTGCCTTCTAATTCAACCTTAGACGATTCCGGAGCTATTCCTCTCCTTCAACCCCCTCCAACTCATTTATGCCTAAAATTGTAATTTCTTCTAAAGATGTCATTTCTGCTCTCTCTGAGCTTAACACTAAGAAGGCGTACGGTCCTGATGGTATCCCTCCTGTGGTTCTCAAAACTTGTGCTTCCGAGCTTGCACCCTGCCTTGGTAAACTATTTCGTCTTTGTCTTTCTACTTCAACCTTCCCTTCTTGCTGGAAACGTGCGCTCATTCAGCCTGTGCCGAAGAAGGGGGACCCCTCTCAACCTCTAACTATCGTCCAATTTCTTTAACCTCCGTTCTTTCTAAAGTTTTCGAATCTATCCTTAACAGGAAGATTTGGAAACATCTCAATTCTTCTAATCTTATCTCTGATCGCCAGTATGGCTTTTCGTAAGAAACGCTCTACTGGTGATCTTCTTTCCCTTCTCTCTGACTCTTGGTCCTCCGCTCTTCGGCATTTCGGTGAATCTTTTGCTGTTGCGCTAGACACATATCGAAAGCTTTCGATAGAGTCTGGCACAAAGCTTTGATTTCCAAACTTCCCTCTTTCGGAATCTATCCTTCTCTCTGTGACCTTCTCTCTAATTTCCTTTCCGGTCGTTCTATAGCAGCTGTTGTAGACGGCCACCGTTCATCCTATAAATCTATTAATAGTGGTGTTCCTCAAGGATCTGTCCTATCCCCAACACTTTTTCTAATTTTCATTAATGACCTTCTCTCTATTACTTCATCTCCTATCCACTCCTATGCTGATGACTCCACCCTTCATTACTCTTTTCAATTTGAAAGGCGCCCTCTCTCAACAACAGTTACTAGACGCAAGGAGGGTTGCCTTGGAGCAGCTGACCTCTGATCTATCTCGTATTTCAAATTGGGGCAGAGAAAACATGGTTGTTTTCAATGCCTCAAAAACTCAATTCCTCCATCTCTCTACTCGACACAATCTTCCACACAACTATGATATCTTCTTCGAAAACACTCAACTCAAACCTTCATCTGTTCTTAATATTCTCGGTGTTTCCTTTTTCTCGTGATCTTTCTTGGAAAGATCACATTACCTCTCTTTCTAAACAAGCTTCTAAGAGGTTGGGTGTTCTGAGGCGCCTTCAGTATTTCTTCACTCCACCCCAGTTGCTTGCTCTGTATAGGGGTGTTGTTCGCCCCTGTATGGAGTATGCTTCGCACATCTGGGGTGGTTCCACACATACAGCTCTCCTAGAAAAGGTGGAGTCTAGGGCATTTCGTCTCATCAACTCTCCTGCTCTTACTAACTCTCTCCAATCTCTTTCTGCCCGTCGAATTGTTGCGTCACTCTCTCTATACTATCGCTATTACAATGGACACTGCTCTTCTGAACTCTCTCGTCGCATACCTCCTCCACTGAGAAGGGCTCGTGCGACTCGACTTTCTACACAGTCTCATCCTTTCTCTGTCCAACTCTCTGACCCCAGACTTAACCGCTATGCTCTCTGTCTTACATGTACTCTACTGGTAAAGTCTGGAACACACTCCCTTCTTCTATTTTTCCAACTTCCTATGACTTACACACTTTCAAACGTCGTGTATCAGGTCACGTCGGCCTTTAATTTGACCAGGCTTCCGTCTTTCCCCCTAACTCTGGTGGAATTTTAGGTAGGCCTCTGGCCTTTGCCCACCGGAGGTGAATATATATATATATATATATATATATATATATATATATATATATATATATATATATATATATATATATATATATATATATATATATATATATATATATATATATATATATACTCAACAGCAATTAATTAACGCTAGGAGAGTGACCCTGGAGTAGTCATCTTCTGGTCTTTCTCTCAGAGGGGAGAGAAAAATGGGAATTTTCAATCACCAAAACTCTGATCCTCCATCTTTCTACTCGATAGAACATTCAATGCAATTCTGACATCGTCATTCAAATTTTCGTCTGTTCCTAAATATTCTTCCTATTTCTTTTTCTCGCATCCTTTCTTTAAAGCATTACAATACTTCTCTATGAAAACAAGCTTCTATGATGTTTAATATTCTGGAGCTCCTTCGAAATTTATTTACTTTCACAGGTGTCTTTTTTTCACTTTATGGAGTACGTCTCACATATCAAGGATGGCTCCACTCATGTTGCTCTTGAAAAGATAGAGTCTAAGTCTTATTAGTTCTTTCACACTAATTCTCTCCAATCTCTTTGCGCACGTGAAATTTCTGTTATTTTCCACACAATCGCTCATTACAACATCACTTCTCTTTTTAACTCTACTATCGCACATCTCCTTCAAAGAAACAGGACAGTGAGACACATCTTTCTACAGTCTATTTCATTTTTGTGTCGAGGAAATTTCGATAGGAAGTGAGGAAGATGAAATAAAGATAGTAACTTTAACTCTTCTGTCATAATACCTTGAAAATATGAACAATTTCAATTATATATATATATATATATATATATATATATATATATATATATATATATATATATATATATATATATATATATATATATATATATATATATATATATATCTGACAAACATGATTATTCGCAGGATACATCAACTTCGGTGCGGTGCGCACCAGAGGCCGCACCACGCACCGCACCGCACCGCACCGCACCGCACCGTTAATTTTCCTTTGCGCACCGCACCGCACCGCACTTTTATTTTTTCTTTCGCACCGCACCGCACCGCACCGGGTTGTTGAAAATGTGCTGCGCACCGCACCGCACCGCACCAAAATGACCGCACCACGCACCGCACCGCACCGCACCCGGTGCGTCGGCCAACCCTAATATATATATATATATAATTTTACAAGATTTTATCTGGAATATAGAAATAACCAAACTGACCAACCAATAAAGAATTAAGCAGGGTTGGGGATTTTTTTTTATTTATATGAACCATTAAAGAATATCATGCTTTTATTTTTTATGGTTATAAATCTTTTTTCATTAGTAAACTTATTTGCCTAAGAAATAATTAAACAAATATAGAAAATAAGTAAATATGAAGTTTTTAGCTTAAGGTTAATTAAATTACAATTTTTTGCAACTGATAGAAACTATTCATTTTAAATGTTTAAAAAAATAACCATCATATTATTCTTAAAAATATTTTATGGTTCTGTGCTATTTATTTTCATTATTATATCAAGATATTTAAAAAAAAAAAAAAAATTCTTGCATTGGAACTCTCTTAGCACTTAAATTTTTAAAAAATAAAACTAATATCTACAGGGCTAATTAGAAAATAAGTAAATTGAGACAGTTTTTGCTTTGAATACAATACTAAATGAGTGAGGCAAGTTGATACTATTAAATCAATTAAAAAAAAAAATCTTGGAAAAAAGATTTTTTAGTAGATTGATGAATGCTGGCATTTCAACCCTTAAGTTTTTTATTCTTTTTTTACATAATTCTATGGAAATCATTAACTACAATAAACTTTTTTGAATAAGTTTATATTTATAGATACTAGATAACTTATATTTATTTTTTTATATTTTTTAATTAAATGAAATTTGTAATTAATAAGGTTTGTTGCATCATGGTCTTACTTCTCATACAGCTTGCAAAAAAAAAAAAAATAATAATAAAAAATTAAAAAAATAATTTAAAAGATTTCTAGTGAAATTTTAATCAATAAATTTTATATATATAACACCCACCTTTTACAGTAAATATCTAAAGCTAGAATTTAAAAGTAAAAGTATTGCATGTTTCAATAATTTAAAAAAAAATACAGTTGGATGATGATTAATTTTTTCACCCAGCTCGATAAAATGCTTAAATTTTTATTAATTTTAATTAATTCTTATTTTAAAGTTATAATATTCTGAACTTAAAAAATGAAAAAAATGTTTAAAAAAAAAAAAAAAAAATTTAATGATTTTTATTATACCAATCTTGCAATTAAATCAAAATTTGACCCATTATTAATAGGTTGATTAATTAATGACTTAGAAATGTTTATATCCCAATTAATAATTTTCAAGCTTTTATGATTTTTATGAATAAAACTAATGAAAAAATAAAATCAAATTTTATTAACAGAATATGAAAATAAACCAGTTAAATTATTATACTTTGTTTTATAGTTTTTGTTTTCTCTCATGGCTATATTTTAAAATTGGAAAATTTGTTCTTTGTATCAATTCCCTAACTTCTTAATTTCAGGTTCCAAATGTATTTTATAATACATAATGTATGATATAGGTTAGGCTTATATCCTTTATTTATCTGCTTAATTAAATTTCTATTTTTTCTATTTAACTAAAAATAGTATACAAAAATGAGCAAAAGAAATATTCACTACATCTACATAAATTATTGGTATCCATTATAATACCAGTTGGTTACCAAAAGGCACTTCAAAATATATTAATTAATAAAGAAAATCATTACTAATTTATTAACTCCTAAATTCTATAAACTAACATTTTTTAACTGCAAAATCAGGATAATGACCCCAAGTTGTAAAAGTCAATAATTTTTTTTACACAATAGCATATAATGATGCATCTGAGGATTAAAACACTGAAAAACAGGCAAGATTTGAGTGGAAGATTATAGTAGAGCTGTTGATCAAAGACAAATTAGTGAAGTATTACACAAGATATGTAAGAAAATATTATACTTAAATATCTTTTTCATACAGATGTTACCAAATTATTTTAAATCTCCAGCTAAGGGATTAAATGGTGATTCATAAGTGATATGATCACAATTAATAAACATATACCAACCAAAATTAATATCATAATAATGCTATATAACAAAATTTCATTCTAATCTTTTACAAGATACTTTTCAGTCAATAAACATCTTTAGGCTTAGGTTAAGAAGTTGTCCGACTTTTTATATTGATATTTTCAAATTTTAATTTTAATTGATATATAAAAATTTTGATAGTTTTTGTAATTTCCCTTGTATACTGATAGGTTGTACTTTTTCATTTTAAGATGAATGTTAAAGATATTGGTTTAATTTGTTCTACAGATTGCTATATATATATATATATATATATATATATATATATATATATATATATATATATATATATATATATATATATATATATATATATATATAGTGTAATACAGCAGTAGGCCTGTATCCTCAGCAACATTCTATCAGTTAGGCCTGTATCACACAGCAAACTTCAGTCATTCAGGAAAAAAATCAAAATAAGTATGCTAGGAAACTAAATAATAATAGTACTATTAATAGGCATAAATGAAATGAAAGCTAAATAATAATTCAAATATCAAAAAATTTGCATTGATATATCGATGTTTCCACATATCAAAGGTCAGACAACTTCTTAACCTTTACCAAATTTTCATTTATTGCTTATCAAAAATTTTACTTTTAATACTGCTATCCTTATTCCATCACCCTGACTTCTATCTGATTTTGATAAAGGCTTAAATTTAAACTGTTAAATGATACTTATTCATAATTAAATCTAGAAACCCAAAATATATTTTTGATTTAATCTATACTCAAAACTATTAAAAAAGTAATTAAATAGCTCCATTATTAAATAAAATATCATTTACAAGCCTATGCCTAACTTTAAAAAATTAGAAAATGTCAAAAGGAAAATATTCTGATTTGATTATTAGTACATTTGCCTACTAAATTTTACTAAATTATTATTCATTATTTTATTATTATATTTATTATTATATTTATTTTTAATTATTCATTTATTTTATTTATATATATATATATATATATATATATATATATATATATATATATATATATATATATATATATATATATAAGTTTTACAGCATAAGTGGCATGCATGGTACAATCATATTGTGAGCTCTACTACTATACCCGTAGCAGTAGTAAAAGAAAAAAAAAAAAAATAAAAAAAAAAAAAAATGTAATATTTTACTATAAAGTATATTATATATAAAATAGTAAGTATATTATACATAAAATAGTGAGATTAAATACTCCATTTTTAGTATAAATATTTTCAACTAATAAATTTCACTATCAATTTGTAATATGATAGGCACATTAATAAATTAAGGCTCTATTTCATTAATTTATTAACATTTAATTTTAAATGCTATACTTGACTTACTTTTCCACTTTTTTTTTTTTTTTTGCTATAAATAAAAATATTAAAATCTTTACAATTTTGAGTTTCTAGAATTTGGAATACCAGTTAACCACTATAATGAAAAGAAACCCTAATTTTTAGAAATCCTAAAATCAGTTGTTAAACCTGGATTCATGTAACAATACAACTATCACAAAGGTATTGTTGCAAATTTTACCCCTGAAGCATTAATCCAAATTCCCATACCTAAATCCTTTTTAATATACACCTCTGCTTGCTGAGCTTTTACTCCCTACAAAAAGGCCATGAAAATTATTTCCACTTTATCAATCTCCAGTATTCTGCTTGTAGCCCCTGACCTACTTATAATCTATGACATTCTCATTTGTAAAAAATTAAAATATGTAAGCACTTACAAATTTTAATAATTTTACAATGAGAAATATTAACAGAAGTTTCTGTTCTTTACAAAAATGTAAAAATATTTTAGGCTATGGTAGGCCTAAGGACCTAAAATGTCAGCGATGTGCTTTTAAGTTTTATGAAAATTTAGAAAATATTTGTATCAATTATAAATAAAATTTCAACTGTCATATACCAGAATATTTACCTTATTAATTCTTTTTAAAGCCATATTTGTGTAAATTTATTTGATAAAAGCACCGTAACAACTCACACCACTCTGAAACTAAAATGGAAGGCGGCGGAACTGGCGTAGTGATATAATGTGACCTGAAAAAAAATTTTTAGCCAAGCAAAAATAAAAAAAGAAAAAAGAAAAAAAAGAAAAAGGAAAAATCTGTATATAATCATGAAACATTACTTTTGATTATGGGGCTTTATTTTGAACAAAGATTTAACAAAATTAAAGAAAGTGAAGCTAAATTAATAAAAACTTAAAATTTACCATGAAAAACTCAATCGGTACTACTTTTTTATATACGACTTGATGTACAAGCTACTCAGCTGACTTACTATTTCCTTATATTTTGTGAGTAAATAGAGTCATTAAGAGTGTGAATTTCATGCAAGGCGGATTTTTTCCTCTAACCAACTTATTTCACTAGACTTAAGAAATGCAACATCAAAATATATTAAAAGCTATTTGATAATATTAATTAAATTTTTGGAAGTAAATGAAGTACGTCTATTGAATATTTTAAACTATTTTGATATTTAATGTTAAAATCTATAAAATTTAGGTCCAAACATAGTAAATAATTCATAAATGTGTTGAAAATCAATTTTAGATTAGACTTGGTATATAAATAAAAATATTAATTTTTCACGGTGATGCAATAAGTTTTGACAATTAAAATTAATTTATTCGGAGAAAAATATTTCATTGAAAGATTTCAAAAGCTTAAAGTCAGTCATTTGTTTTCAGTTACTAGAAGTATGAATGTTACATTTTCACATATTGTAGTGTCATATCTGTTATTAATATACTATAATACGCCTGGAAAGATAAATTTAGTTTGGGTCAGTTTATCTATAGCGACAACTTAGTGACAACGAAAGATAGAATTGCTTTATATAAAATGAGAATGTTACATGGAATCTAAATATGACATTCTACGTCTAATAAACCCCTCAAAGTGACAGAAGTAATTAATTTCTTGTAATCGAAAATAATGAGATTCTTCGTCTTCCTGCAACGGTTTCAAGATCCATTGTCATTACTGATTTCATAAATAACATGCGTTTTGTAAGAGTATAACAATAATATGCGACTCTAAATTGCACATCCAGAGATGTGAAATGTTTTTACTTATTGCAATTAGGTGATAGTATTAGCATAAAAACTAACGACTCACCAACCTGACTGAGTTTATTAATCACCAATAAAAATGAAGATTTAGATACTTGTTTGTAATATCTGAAATTATAAGAAATGTACTAACTTTGCCACCCATATTAGTTTTCAGTCTCATGAGTAGGATTTTAGAAGTAGTTGCTAAAAAATAAAATGTTATTTATTTTCAAAACACTGCTTACTACCTTTTACTTTAATATTTTTTTTACAATATAGGTACATATTAAATAAATGTAACACAACAGCCTAAGGAGAAATTGATCTGATAGAAATAAGCATATTGCAGTTTAATAGCATAATAACATTTTAAGTTTAAACTGAAAAATTCAGACACAACCTCATTAAAGCCTTGGGAGTTGGTAATCCTGTTGATTGTAATATAATTATTTATATTTTAGTCATACTTAGATTGACATTAATGTTAAAAAAAAAATTTTTTATTTCCTAGTATGTATTTTTTGTGATTATGAATTCATTGAATTGAATGGAGGCAACTAAAATGATTATTATTTTTTTTTGGAAATCTAAAATTTTATGCAAATGCAAGAAAATGATCAAGCAAAAACTTTAAATTCTGATCATCTAAATGCTCATCTTATATTTTAAATAGAATCGTTGCGTGGTTGCATTATGCATTGACAAGAGAACAGATTTCAGCAAAACTAAATGTGAAGGACAGCAGTATCATTAGTAACTTTGAAAACGACCCAATTCTGTACACCTCAATTTCTGAAAGTAGAAAGAAATACTTGTTCTGTGGTGGAAGCTTTCATTCTAGATTTCAATTTACAACAAAATACTAAGGATACTCAGTTTGCAATAAGATAAGGCATTGGTTTTAAGTATGTCATTCAAAGTCTAAGAGGAGCGTGGCAACAGTTGTTATTCAATCGAAATATTCTTTCAGGTCAGCTTTACCATCCTGCTTTAAAAATATTCAGTTGATATTGAGATAAACCACAGCCCGTCAAACCAACATCATTAATAGATTCGTGAAGTTCTGTTAGCTTAATAAATTCGCAAATTGTAGAACTGCTAAAACTTCAAATGCTGCCGACATATAAAAATACAACTCTTGCTTAATCATCTTCACAAGTTACAGTCATTGGATTCTACAAGGTAACTCTTCATTTAAATAGGACTGACTAGCATAATACGAAAATAATAGTAATAAAAGTCTAGGTGGAGCGCAGATATGCTATTTAGCTAAAGAATTTTAAAAATAAGATGAATCTCTAAATATAAAATATGTTTGTGCAAAATCGTGTCCTATAGCTGTATTTTAGCTAGAAAAGATGTCAATTTGCATTCATTGTGTAAATTTATTTAGGTAATAAGAAATGTCATTTCTTATTATATAAAATACAAAAAAATACGTTTTTTATTTTTTTGTCTCAAAAAAAAAAAAAAAAAAAAAAAAAAAAAAAAAAAAAAAAAAAAAAAAAAAAAAAAAAAAAATATATTATATATATTATATATATATATATATATATATATATATATATATATATATATATATATATATATATATATATAATATATATATATATATATATATATATATATATATAAGGGTTCAGCAGTCAATACTGACAATTTTTCTAATGGGGTAACGCAAAACAAAACTTGAGATATACATTTTATAATATATTTATTTAACAGAGGAATTGTGAAAGTTTACAATGTCACGAAAATAACGACCACCATTTTCCCTGCACTAGTCGAGTCGGTTGCCGAAGTTTGTCATCACTCTTTCCAAGATGTGGCGAGGAATCGCACGGATTTCTCTTTCGATATTTTCTCGCAGTTCTGCCAAAGTTTGTGGCTTGCCAAGGTAAACCTTTCTCTTCAGGTACTCCCACAGGAAAAAAATCACAAGGGGTCAGATCTGGAGAACGTGCCGGCCATGGAATGTTACCCCGGAGAGAGATTAATCTACCGGGAAATGATACTGTAAGCAGGACTATAGATGCACGTGAAGTGTGCGCAATTGCCCAATCTTGCTAAAACCAAACCCTCCTAAGAGAAATTCGGCGGCGATATAACTGAGGGAGAAGGAATTCACGGATCATCGTTATGTATCGCTCGGAAGTAACCGTCACAGTACGGCCGTTCTCCTCAAAAAAATATGGCCCTATGACAGCTGACTTTCAGAGAGCAGCCCAGATAGTGGTTATCCTTTAGCTGTGCAGAAGCCTTTGATTAAGTTCTTGTGGGTTAGTTAAGGCCTAGTAACGGAAATTTTATTTATTAACACAACCGTTAAAGTGGAAATGGGTTTCGTCCGAGGTCAACACGTAAATTCGTGGGTCTTCATTGAGCATCTCTAACATGGCTTCTGCAAAAGCCAACCTACTTGCAAAATCTTGTTCCTGTAATTCTTGAACTACAGCTAATTTATACGGGTGAAAGTTCAAGTCTTCATGAAGAATTCGTCGAATAATCCTATCGGACATCCTTAGAGCCGGAGCATGACGAATAGCTGGTGGCCTCGGACTCCTTTCAAACGCACCTCATATGGTGTTCCGGGATGAAATTGGGCCACGAGGAGGAACAGTAAAATGTAAACGAAATTGCCGCTGTACTCTTGTCACGGGAATCGTTATTTCTGAAAAACGTCTCGACGGCGAACGCACGATGCTCATGGGTCCACCGTTCCATTGTAATTAAACTTCCACATCTGGAGAAGCTGCCCATACCTTCCTCCACCCCCACTCAGAACAGTCAAAATTAGCTGCCGGACCGTGTATATATATATATATATATATATATATATATATATATATATATATATATATATATATATATATATATATATATATATATATATATATATATATATATATATATATATATATATATATATATATATATATATATATATATAGTGATGGATCGGATGTAATTTTTTTTAATTTGCGGATGCGGATGCGGATATTGAATTTTCGAAAGTGCGGATGTGGATGCGGATGCAAATGTTGAATTTTCGAAAGTGCAGATGCGGATGAGGATGCGGATGTTGAATTTTCGAAAGTGCGGATGCGGATGTTGAATTTTCGAAAATGCGGATGCGGATGCGGATGCGGATGTTAATTTTGATGAGGATGCGGATGTGGATGCGGATGTTAATTTTGATCAGGATGCGAATGCGTATGCCATCACTAATATATATATTATATATATATATATATATATATATATATATATATATATATATATATATATATATATATATATATATATATATATATATATATATATATATATATATATATATATATATATATATATATATATATATATATATATATATATATATATATATATATATATATATATATATATATATATATATATATATATATATATATATATATATATATATATATATATATATATATATATATATATATATATATATATATATATATATATATATATTCATTATCACCTTTCCCACTTTCGTTGGGTGGTGCCCGCCACAATTCCCTTACAACCAACCCTTTCCAACCCCTTTCACCACTCCCTTAATCTCTCTCTGTCTCTACAAATCTTCTACCCTCTTCTAAACTCAAATTCCTTCCATCAAAATCTCTCTCACTCCATCCATCCATCTCCACTTCGGCCTTCCCCTATCCCTACCTCTATCCACATGGAATCTAAGTACCTTGCCCACCATTCTGTCCTCATTCATTCTTCACATATGTCCAAACCATTTTAGCACATCCTCCTCCTCTCTATCAATTACACGCTTATTCCATTTACACAATTCCCTTATTATTTCATTTCTAATCCTATCAATCCTTCTCAATTTATATATCGCTCTCAAATCTTTCATCTCAAAGACATTGAAACTTTTTCTCGACCGAACACTTATCATCTATGTTTCACACACATACAATACAGAAGGTGAACACATACATTCAAACATTCTTATTTTTATTTCTTTCGAAATTTTTCATTTCTTCCATACTTTTCTTAGGCCCCCCAATACTTTCATTCCTTTTACCACCCTGTTCATTATTTCTTTTTCCGTCCCACCCTTACCTTCCACCCAACATTACTAGATATTTGAATTCATTCACCTCCTCAAGTTTCCATTCTCACACTTCTACAAACCAATTCCTCTCTCCACATTTCCTCATCCCCACCTCCAATCCTCATAACTTTATTCTTCACTGGATTGAATTTCAATCTCGTGTTTGCACATTTCCCTTCAAACTCTCTTCACAAGTATTCTCATCTTTTCTCCAGATTCTGCCACCAACACATGCCGCATCATCTGCAAAAAGTAAAACATTCACTTCACATTCACCCTACATATTTCTCAACGTAATACTCTTCCCTTCTCTCTCCATTTTTCTAAGTAAACCATTCATCAATAGATTAAATAACATGGAAGATATTACACACCCCTGTCTCAATCCCACTCCTATGCTAAACCAATCTGATAGTTCTCTCTTCACCCTCACTCTTGATCTACAATTCGCATATATATATATATATATATATATATATATATATATATATATATATATATATATATATATATATATATATATATATATATATATATATATATATATATATATATATCAGGGTTGCATGGTTTTAACCAGATGGTTTAAACCAATTGTTTTTTTTTTTTTTTATGGTTTTTTTTTTATTTTTTTTTTTTTTTTTTATTAATTTTTATTTTAATACATTATATATAATATATATATATATATATATATATATATATATATATATATATATATATATATATATATATATATATATATATATATATATATATATATATATATATATATATATATATATATATATATATATATATAATATATATATATATATATATATATATATATATATATATATATATATATATATATAATATATTATATATATATATATATATATATATACCCCTCACCTTTCCCACTCTCGTGGGGTGGTGCTCGTCACAGTTCGTTTACACCCCCAACATTCACACTCTATCTCCCTTCCCCTCACCATGCCCTCCATCATATGTCCTCAGTCATATATATATATATATATATATATATATATATATATATATATTTTATATATATATATATATATATATATATATATATATATATATATATATATATATATAATATATATTATATGTATATATATATATATATATATATATATATATATATATATATATATATATATATATATATATATATATATATAAATATATATATATATAAATAATAAAAATATAATATAATAATATATATATATATATATATATATATATATATATATATATATATATATTATATATATATATATATATATATATATATATATATATATATATATATATATATATATATATATATATATATATATATATATATATATTTATTTATATATTATACCCCTCACCTTTCCCACTCTCGTGGGTGGTGCCGTCACAGTTCGTTTACACCCCCACATCCATACTCTATCTCCCTTCCCCCTCACATGCCCTCCATCTCACTCTGTCCTCACTCTCCTACCTTCGTCCACATTCAAACCTTCCCCCCCTAATATCTCCCTACCCTTCCCCCTTCCTCCTCTACCTCGGATCTCATCACTCTACACACCATCCTATTCTCATCCATTCTACACATATGCCCAAACAATCTTAATACACCCTTCTACTCTGCCCACTATTCCTCCTCTCCATCCACACATCTCTCTTATTCTTTGATTCTATCTACCCTCCTTAACCCACACATAGCCCTCAATCCTTTCATTTCAAAAACTTCTAATCTTTTCCTAATCTGAGCATTCATCACCCATAAATTGCAGATGGCAGACTCATACTCTCAAACATTCTTACCTTTATTTCCTTTGATATTCTCCCTTTCTTCCATACTTCCCTCAGTCCCCCCATCACTCTCATTCCTTCAATCACTCTTTCTTTATTTCCCCATCCATTCTTCCCCTTTTCCCTCACCAGCATTCCCAGATATTTAAACTTCTACCTCCCCCACCTTGACACCCCCTCATTCCTCCCCTCTTATTGCCTCAACCCTGCTCCCAATCCTCATCACTTTACCTTTGATGAGTTTACCCTTAATCCCTTAGACACACATTCCCTCACAAAATCTTTCACCAACATTCTCAGCTTATCCCCAGATTCTGCAACTAAGACCGCATCATCCGCAAACAACAAGACATTTACCTCCCATTTCCCCTCTCTACTTCTCAACCTAATACCCTTCCCTTCCCTCTTCATCCCCTAACAACACCATCCATTAGCACATTAAACAACCACGGAGACTTAACACACCCCTGCCTCAGTCCAACTCCCACGTTAAACCATTCAGTCAGTTCTCTCCTCACCCTCACCCTCGCTCTACAGTTCTCATAAAATGATTTATTTCCATTCAATAATCTACCTCTCACTCCCCCCTTCCATATAGAACCTCAAACAATTTCCTCCTACAAACTCTATCATGCGCTTTTCCAAATCCATAAAGCATACATACCCCACTCTATCTTTCTCACTCAAATACTTGCAGAAAGCCTCCTTTTTCGTTTTAACCATATTCTCCAACTCTTCATTCCACCACTCACTCCCCTTTCTTCTACCATTACCTATTTTTTTATCCCACACACTCTTCTCGCAACTTCCACCAATGCTCCCTTCAGTTTACTCCACTCTTCCTCCACCCCTTCCACCTCACCTCCCCTAACCTCCTCCCATTTCTCCCTTATCCCTCTTGTGTATTCACCTCTCTTCTCCTCATCTTCTAACCTCTCCACCCGTACTATCTCCACCACCCTCCCTCTCCCTCCCACTTTCTCCCAACCTCCTTTAGCTTTTATTTTCGCCACCACCAAATAATGGTCCGAAATACCCATAGCAGTTCCCCTCAGCACGTTGACATCCAACAACCTATTCCTCCATTCTCAGCTCACACACACAAATATCCAACAATCCCCTTTCTCCATTCACACCACTCACCCAGGTATATTTATGATTTTCTTTCTTTTCAATATATATATATATATATATATATATATATATATATATATATATATATATATATATATATATATATATATATATATATATATATATATATATATATATATATATATATATATATATATATATATATATATATATATAATTCATGTCACAAATTTACATTTTTTTTAAAAATTCAAATTTATTTTTACTTCATTTCAATCATTTTGTTACTGTTCTATATAAAAAAAAATATTGCATTTTTCATTATTCATTAGTCATTTCACCTATTGATTCATTATTGTAATAAAAAACCAAAAAAAACCAAAATAACCAAAAAAACCTGGTTTTTTTTTTTTTTTTAAAAAAAACCATTGGTTTTTGTTTTTTTAAAAAAAACCATGGTTTTTTTCTACCCTGATATATATATATATATATATATATATATATATATATATATATATATATATATATATATATATATATATATATATATATATATATATATATATATATATATATATATATATATATATATATATATATATATATATATATATATATATATATATATATAGAGATGGATCGGATGTCATATTTTCTAATTTGCGGATGCGGATGTCGAGTTTTGGAGAAGTGCGGATGCGGATGCATGCGGATGCGGATGTTGAATTTTCGAAAATGCGGATGCGGATGCGGATGCCATCACTAATATATATATATCCACCTTCTTCTACATGGAGTAGGTTCTCCTTCACACACATAAAACACTATTAACGACTCACCCTCTTTAAAAAAAAAGCAAATTAATAATGATGGCGTCAACAACAGTAGCCTCGGAGAAGACCAGTGGGTGACTTCCAAAAATAGCCCCTCATCCCAACCCTTCCACATAAACTTGGGAGTTGGTGGCCTCCGGTGATAGGGTTGGGGTCACCAAGACTCTGCAGCCTGCTTGTCCTGATGTACGGTCTATTTTTTTTCATTAATTTCTGCAACATTCGAGGTCTACACTCCAATTTTCACTTTGTTGAACATCACCAATCTTCTTCTAGACATCACCTCTTATTCTTGACCAAAACTCAGATGTTTGAGCTTCCTGATAGCAAACCATATCCTGCTTCCTCCTACTGTTTTTATCCTCAATTTTCAGCCAAAGGCGGTTGTTGTGCATACGTGCGCAACTATGTTGTTTGTTATCGTGTCTCTAATTTATAGTCTTCCGAATTTTCCACCTTATGGCTCAGGTTCTCTTGCCATTCTACGACTAAATTCATTTGTTCTGTTTATTTATTTCCTAATTTTACTGACTATACTAAATTCTTCGACTATTTAAACTGAAAAATAGAGCATATTCTCTCTTCTTCTCCTTTCTCTGAAATCATCATATTAGGTGATTTCAATGTTCACCACCGCCAGAGGCTTTCTTCTAGTTCTCATGATAGAGCTGGTGAACGTGCCTTCCATTTCGCTATGCAAAACGACCTTAAGCAGTTGGTGCAACTCCCTACTAGTTTCCCTGAACGTCTTGGAGATGAACCCAACATTCTAGACTTTTTTCTAACTTCTAATCCTAACTTCTAATCCTTCTCCTTATATTGTTAAACTCTTTCCTCCCCTGGGTTCCTCCAGTCACCTTCATATCTATGTATCCTCTTCTATCTCTTCAAGTCTTCCGTAGGAAAGACCCTTTCTATTGAAAGTAAGCGTTTGTGGCATTTCGGTGCCACTAACTGGTCGGACTTGCGGTAGTACTTCTTTGATTTCCCGTGGAATGATTATTGCTTTCGTGGAAGGAGTTCCTCGGAGAGTGCAGAACACAATACCGAGGTGATTCTCTCTGGCATGGAAGCGTACATTCCATTTTCTTTCCCTTCTACTAAACCTAACAAACCTTGGTTTAATTCTACTTGTTCTCGCGCTATACGCCACAGGGATGTTAACTTCAGGGATTACAATCGTCTTCAAATTCCAGAAACTCACGCAACTTGTATTTCATCCAGGAACCGTGCAAAATCTATTCTTCATAACACTAAAAACTCTTTTCTCTGTAGAAAATGCAATAATCTTTCTGATTCCTCTTCTTCACGTTTTCTGGTATTTTGCAAAAAATGTCAACTCTAACTTTGTTTCTTCCTCTTTCCTTCCTTTAGTATCTTCCGACGGCACAACTTCTGTTTTACTTTTATCTAAAGCTGAATTCTTCGCTCAAACTTTTGCTTCTAATTCAACCTTACATGATTAAGGAGCTATTCCTCCTCCTTCAGCCCTCTCAAACTCATTTATGCCTAAAATAAGAATTTCTTCTAAAGACGTCATTTCAGCTCTCTCTGGGCTTAATACTAAGAAGGCGTATGGTCTTGATGGTATTCTCCCTGTGGTTCTCAAAACTTGTGCTTCCGAGCTTGCATCTTGCCTTGGTAAACTTTTTCGCCTTTGTCTCTCTACTTCAACCTTCCCTTCTTGTTGGAAACGTGCGCTCATTCAGCCTGTACCCAAGAAGGAAGACCCCTCTCAAAACTCCAGCTATTATCCCATTTTTTGACCTCCGTTCTCTCTAAATTTTTCGAATCTGTCCTTAACAGGAAGATTTGGAAACATCTCAATACTTCTAATCTTTGATCACAGTATGGCTTTCGTAAGAAAAGCTCTACTGGTGATCTTCTTTCACTTCTCTCTGACTCTTGATTCTTCGCTCTTTGGCATTTCGGAGAATCCTTTGCTGTTCCGCTGGACATATCGTAAGCCTTCGATAGAGTCTGGCATAAAGTTTTGATTTCTAAATTTCTCTCTTTTGGTATCTATCCTTCTCTCTGTGATCTTCTCACTAATTTCCTTTCCGGTCGTTCTATAGCAGCTGTTGTAGAAAGCCACCGTTTTTCCTTTAAATCTATTAATAGTGGTTTTTAATTACAGTTCTATGAGAGATAAGAGATAGGTTACTTGATGTGAATGTGTTTAGAGGGGCAGCTAGAGGAATTTCGGACTATTATTTGGTGCTGGCTAGAATTTAGAGTGAGGGGAGGCTGGAGGACGATTGGGAGCGTGAAGAGGTGAGTGAAGATTGTGAGAGTGGAAAGATTGGAGATGTAAGTGGGAGAACAGTTTAGAAGAGAGGTAAAATTTAAAACGTTTTGAATAAAACCATGTCTCTCATTAATTAGGATTGGCTAATCTGTGGTTGGTTCACGGTAACGTTACACTTTTTCGTCAGATGTATTACAAAAAAAATCTAAATTACAATAAAAAAAAAATAAAAAAATTAGTGATTTTATTTCTAGAAGCAAAGGGAAAAAGTTGTTAATGTTCGAATAGAATTTCGAAATGTTATTTAAGAGGATTGAAATACAGAAAATATTTAATTTGCCACGAAATACGAATATTTATATTTATATTTATATTTATATTTATATTTATATTTATATTTATTCATTCAGTTAATTAAATATTATTATTTCATTTCGAATAAAACTTTAAATTGGATATAAATACGAAAAACTGTTTCAAATATTTGAAATGACGCTTTGTCTTCGTTTGAAAAGAATATATAAATGATAAATCAGATTTCAATTTAGTAGTGAATGATTGGAAAGTTAAGCAAAACTGAATCTTATATTACCCATAAATAAGGAGCATTTTTGAATGTTTCATGATTGTGACGTCGACAGAACAAATTGAAAAACGCGTCAAGCCGTCCAAATCGTAGACACGCCAAAACGCAAACTTACCAAAACATTGACAACTTATTTGTTTAGGTCAAATGATCGACAACTTTTTTCACAACTCATCCAAATCGTCGACACAGTATATCGATAGATGTATATCATCACCGCTCACGGGTCCGGGAGTACGGGGGACGGATTAAAATAAAATATTAAAAATAATATAATAATAAAAAATAAAAAAGGCTTACAAATCAATTGTATCGATATAAAAAATACGATGTTGGCCAAACAGTCGACACAATTTTTTTTACATGCGGCCAAATCGTCGACAAGTTAAAATTGAAGAGAAAAATAGCCTACAGATTTTTTTCAAAAGTGTCCACCATTTAACCTGTCGACTATTTTATCTGTCCACGATTTGGGTATGGCTTCACTACATTATTATAAATGAATATGTATAATTATAATCAAATAGGTCCTAAGTATAGGAATAGCATACATTAAAAGAAATGATTTATGTAGACATAGTAGAAACCAAAAAATTAAACTTGAAATGAGAAATGAAACGAAAAGAAATTGAGTTGGAAATATTTTAAGCATATGATCATATGTGAATTTATTTTGTATATTGAAACATAATTTTTTATGAGTGTATAAGAAGATCGCTATAGCAATGCTAAAGCAACATATCAGATTGCAAGTGAAAAATCAATATAGAAAAATAGTAAATAACATAATAGGAAGAGAGTATCAAGCATTCACAATATATATATATATAATATATATATATATATATATATATATATATATATATATATATATATATATATATATATATATATATATATATATATATATATATATATATATATATATATATATATATATATATGTAGGACGTAACGCAGTCCAAAGCGATGAAAGTATCCCACACTGGGCTTAACCCGCGGGGTGATAGAGTGGGCTAGACCATTCCGTTTCACTTCGTTGTCTTTGGTTTATTACTTTATATTACTTCCACTCTACTAAACCTAACAAACCTTGGTTTAACTCTGATTGTTCTCCTGCTATCCGCCCCAGAAATGCTGCCTTCAGGGACTACAGTCGTCTTCAAACTCCAGAAACTCATGCTACTTTATATTTTATCACAGAATCGTGCAAAATCTATTCTCCGTAACACTAAGAACTCATTTCTCCTTTAAAAATGCAATAATCTTTCTGGTTCT
>SEYY01000494.1:0-20000 GCA_009176605.1 Armadillidium nasatum | reverse complement strand
TACAAAACAAGCTCTCAAACATTGAATTCTTTTATTTTTCTATACAGGAAAAAAAAAATTTAATTGACCTTATAAGTTCAATGATTCTCACAGGTACTTTACCTCTTAACAATCAAAAAAACTTGTAGATTAGAAAGAGTTTCATGTGATTAGAAAGAGCTTCAAATGAATAGAAAGTGCTTCATGTGATTAGAAAGAGTTTCGTATGATTAGAAAGTACTTCATGTGATTAGAAAGTGCTTTATGTGATTAGAAAGAGCTTAAAGTGATTAGAAAGAGCTTCATGTGATTATAAATCGCTTCGTGTTTGCTATCCATCTTATTACAAATTATTGAAAAGATTCTACATTTTAAAGACAAATTTTATAAAATTAACAAACAAAATGCATTATAAAGCAGAAGGCTATTTCGAAACTGTTTTGATTTTTCTTATTTTTATTTTTTCTTTTAACGCGTGGGTTTAAATATGAAGACGTTATTATATATAATATATATATATATATATATATATATAATATATATATATATATTATATATATATATATATATATATATATATATATATATATATATATATATATATATATATATATCCTCCGGTGAACAAAGGCAGGAGGCCTACCAAATTCCACAGGAGTTGGGAAAAATCTATTCTGATCGATGGTGGCCGACATGTTCAGATACACAGCGTTTGAAAGTATGCAAGTCAAAGGAAGTTGGGAAAACATATAATGGGAGTGTGTTCCAGACTTTACCAGTAGAGTATATGTAAGATTAAGCATAGCGGTTAAGTCTGGGGTCGGAGAGTTGGACAGAGAAAGGATGAGACTGTGTAGAAAGGCGTGTCGCGCGAGCTCTTCACAAGGAGGAGGTATGTGACGAGAGAGTTCAGAAGAGCAGTGTCCATTGTAATAGCGATAGTAAAGAGAGAGAGTGACGCAACAATTCGACGGGCAGAAAGAGATTGGAGAGAGTTAGTAAGAGCAGGAGAGTTGATAAGACGAAGAGCCCTAGACTCCACTTTTCTCAAGGAGATCTGTATGAGTGTAACCACTCCAGGGACCGACAACACCCTTTTAGAGAGCAAGCAACTGGGGTGGCGTGAAGTAATTCTGAAGGTTTAAAACACCTAACATCTTAGAAGCTTGTGTAGAAAGAGAAGTAATGTGATCTTACCAAGAAAGATCATAAGAAAAGGATACGCCAAAAATATTAAGAACAGATGAAGGTTTGAGTTGTGTGTTTTCGAAGAAGATATCATAGTTGTGTGAAAGATTGTGTCGAGTGGAGAGGTGGAGGAACTGAGTTTTTTGAGGCATTGAAAACAACCATGTTTTCTCTTCCCCAATTCAAAATACATGTTTCCAAATCTTATTGTTAAGGATAGATTCGAAAAAATTTAGAAAGAACGGAGGTTAAAGAAAACGTTTCCAGCAAGAAGGGAAGGTTGAAGTAGAGAGACAAAGACGAAATAGTTTACCAAGGCTGGGTGCAAGCTCGGAAGAACAAGTTTTGAGAACCACAGGAGAAATAGCATCGGGACCATGCCCCTTTTTAGTATTATTCTCAGAGAGAGGAGAAATGACATCTTAAGAAGAAATTATAATTTTAGGTATAAAAGAGTTGGAAGGGGTTGAAGGAGGAGGAATATCTCCGGAATCGTCTAAGGTTGAATTAGAGGCAAAAGTTTGAGCAAAGAGTTCAGCTTTAGAAGAAGGTAAACAGCATTTTTGCCGTCGGAAGATATTAAAGGAGGGAAAGAGGAAGAAGCAAAGTTGAGTTGACATTTTTTGGAAAATGCCAGAAAGAGCGTGAGGAAGAGGAACCAGAAAGATTATTGCATTTTTTTACAGAGAAAAGAGTTTTTAGTGTTACGAAGGATAGATTTTGCAGATTCCTGGATTAAATATAAGTTAAGTGAGTTTCTGGAATTTGAAGACGATTGTAATCCCTGAAGGCAGCATCCCTGCGGCGGATAGCGCGAGAACAAGCAGAGTTAAACCAAGGTTTGTTATATATATATATTATATATATATATATATATATATATATATATATATATATATTATATATATATATATATATATATATAATATATATATAATATAATTATTATTTGCTAATATGATGTATAATTTCGAGGATTCGAACCCGGGTCCAAAAGATGGAAGTCCGTTGTGTTGACCACTACTCCACCGATGGTTCAAAATGAAATAAGCCAGAACTTCTACTGACATATCGCCTAGTGAAAAGTCCCTTCAATATTTCACCGACCACAACTTGGGCGTAGCGTCAACATGGACCAGGTTCTATCCTGAATATAAACCGCAGTGCAAATTTTATAATTTTGATAACCACTATGAAAACCGTGGAATCTTTATTTATAATTTTCATAACTGCTAATGATGTTATAATTTCGAGGAATCGAACCCGGGTCCAAAAGATGGAAGTCCGTTGTGTTGACCACTACTCCACCGATGGTTCAAAATGAAATAATCCAGAACTTCTACTGACATATCGCCTAGTGAAAAGTCCCTTCAATATTTCACCGACCACAACTTGGGCGTAGCGTCAACATGGACCAGGTTCTATCCTGAATATAAACCGCAGTGCAAATTTTATAATTTTGATAACCACTATGATAAACCGTGGAATCTTTATTTATAATTTTCATAACTGCTAATGATGTTATAATTTCGAGGAATCGAACCCGGGTCTAATGCAGTGAATTCAAGTTTTCAATAATTCTGATATCCTGACTAAAGTGTTTGCCAGTCAATGTAATTATTATGGTTTAGATTTTATTTTTGATTTTTTTTTACCCCCCAAGGTCTCATGCCACACGACATGGTTTGACATGGTACACGATGACAACAAATGGAAGCAGGTCATGTGTCTTAATTCTAAGTTTGGATATTCGTTCATATTTTGAAGCCTGGAGACAAAACATCCCAATTTACCTTGATTTGTGCTACAAATTTAGATTATTTTTCACATATACTGCATCTTCCTTCCAGATAGGAGTTTAATAATTATTTTCCACTACAAAACAAGCTCTCAAACATTGAATTCTTTTATTTTTCTATACAGGAAAAAAAAAATTTAATTGACCTTATAAGTTCAATGATTCTCACAGGTACTTTACCTCTTAACAATCAAAAAAACTTGTAGATTAGAAAGAGTTTCATGTGATTAGAAAGAGCTTCAAATGAATAGAAAGTGCTTCATGTGATTAGAAAGAGTTTCGTATGATTAGAAAGTACTTCATGTGATTAGAAAGTGCTTTATGTGATTAGAAAGAGCTTAAAGTGATTAGAAAGAGCTTCATGTGATTATAAATCGCTTCGTGTTTGCTATCCATCTTATTACAAATTATTGAAAAGATTCTACATTTTAAAGACAAATTTTATAAAATTAACAAACAAAATGCATTATAAAGCAGAAGGCTATTTGAAACTGTTTTTATTTTTCTTATTTTTATTTTTTCTTTTAATTTTAAATATGAAAAATAAATAATATAATATAATATATATATATATATATATTATATATATATATATATATATATATATATATATATATATATCCTCCGTGAACAAAGGGCAGGAGGCCTACCAAATTCCACAGGAGTTGGGAAAAATCTATTCTGATCGATGGTGTCGATATGTTCAGATACACAGCGTTTGAAAGCATGCAAGTCAAAGGAAGTTGGGAAAACAGATAATGGGAGTGTGTTCTAGACTCCATAAGATATATGTAAGATTGAGCATAGCGGTTAAGTCTGGGGTCGGAGAGTTGACAGAGAAAGGATGAGACTATGTAGAAAGGCGTGTCACGAGCTCTTCTCAAAGGAGGAGGTATGTGACGAGAGAGTTCAGAAGAGCAGTGTCCATTGTAATAGCGATAGTAAGAGAGAGAGTGACGCAACAATTCGACGGGCAGAAAGAGATTGAGAGAGATTTAGTAAGAGTAGGAGAGTTGATAAGACGAAGAGCCCTAGACTCCACTTTCTCAAGGAGAGCTGTATGAGTGAACCACTCAGGACTGACAACACCCTTTTAGAGAGCAAGCAACTGGGGTGATGTGAAGGAATTCTGAAGGTTTAAAACACCTAAATCTTAGAAGCTTTGTAGAAAGAGAAGTAATGTGATCTTTCCAAGAAAGATCATGAGAAAAGGATACGCCAAGAATATTACGAACAGATGAAGGTTTGAGTTGTGTGTTTTCGAAGAAGATATCATAGTTGTGTGGAAGATTGTGTCCGAGTGGAGAGGTGGAGGAACTGAGTTTTTGAGGCATTGAAAACAACCATGTTTTCTCTTCCCCAATTCGAAATACATGTTTCTAAATCTTCCTGTTAAGGATAGATTCGAAAAAATTTAGAAAGAACGGAGGTTAAAGAAAACGTTTCCAGCAAGAAGGGAAGGTTGAAGTAGAGAGACAAAGACGAAATAGTTTACCAAGGTGGGTGGCAAGCCGAAGCACAAGTTTTGAGAAACCACAGGAGAAAGAGCATCGGACCATGCCCCTTTTAGTATAAGCTCAGAGAGAGAAATGACATCTTAAGAGAAATTATAATTTTAGGCATAAAAGAGTTGGAGGGTGAAGGAGGTAGCTCCGGAATCGTCTAAGGTTGAATTAGAGCAAAAGTTTGAGCAAAGAGTTCAGCTTTAGAAGAAGGTAAAACAGATTTTTGCCGTCGGAAAATATTAAAAGGAGGGAAAGAGGAAGAAGCAAAGTTGAGTTGACATTTTTGGAAAATGCAGAAAGAAGTGTGAGAAGAGGAACCAGAAAGATTATTGCATTTTCTACGGAGAAAAGAGTTTTTTTAGTGTTACGAAAGGATAGATTTTGCAGATCCGGATAAATATAAGTTGCGTGAGTTTCTGGAGTTAAAGACGATTGAATCCCTGAAGGCAGCATCCTTGCGGCGGATAGCGCGAGAACAAGCAGAGTTAAACCAAGGTTGTTATATATATATATATATATATATATTAATATATATATATATATATATATATATATATATAATATATATATATATATATATATATATATATATATATATATATATATAATTTAATAACTGCTAATGATGTTAATAATTTTCGAGGAATCGAACCCGGGTCCAAAAGATGGAAGTCCGTTTGTGTTGACCACTACTCCACCGATGGTTCAAAATGAAATAAGCCAGAACTTCTACTGACATATCGCCTAGTGAAAAGTCCCTTCAATATTTCCCCGACCACAACTTGGGCGTAGCGTCAACATGGACCAGGTTCTATCCTGAATATAAACCGCAGTGCAAATTTATAATTTTGATAACCACTATGATAAACCGTGGAATCTTTATTTATAATTTTCATAACTGCTAATGATTTATAATTTCGAGGAATCGAACCCGGGTCCAAAAAGATGGAAGTCCGTTGTGTTGACCACTACTCCACCGATGGTTCAAAATGAAATAATCCAGAACTTCTACTGACATTTCTCGTTAGTGAAAAGTCCCTTCAATATTTCACCGACCACAACTTGGGCGTAGCGTCAACATGGACCATGTTCTATCCTGAATATAAACCGCAGTGCAAATTTTATAATTTTGATAACCACTATGATAAACCGTGGAATCTTTATTTATAATTTTCATAACTGCTAATGATGTTATAATTTCGAGGAATCGAACCCGGGTCCAAAAGATGGAAGTCCGTTGTGTTGACCACTACTCCACTGATGGTTCAAAATGAAATAATCCAGAACTTCTACTGACATATCGCCTAGTGAAAAGTCCCTTCAATATTTCACCGACCACAACTTGGGCGTAGCGTCAACATGGACCAGGTTCTATCCTGAATATAAACCGCAGTGCAAATTTTATAATTTTGATAACCACTATGATAAACCGTGGAATCTTTATTTATAATTTTCATAACTGCTAATGATGTTATAATTTCGAGGAATCGAACCCGGGTCCAAAAGATGGAAGTCCGTTGTGTTGACCACTACTCCACCGATGGTTCAAAATGAAATAATCCAGAACTTCTACTGACATATCGCCTAGTGAAAAGTCCCTTCAATATTTCACCGACCACAACTTGGGCGTAGCGTCAACATGGACCAGGTTCTATCCTGAATATAAACCGCAGTGCAAATTTTATAATTTTGATAACCACTATGATAAACCGTGGAATCTTTATTTATAATTTTCATAACTGCTAATGATGTTATAATTTCGAGGAATCGAACCAGGGTAAAAGATGGAAGTCCGTTGTGTTTCGGCGATATGTCAGTAGAGTTCTGAATTATTTCATTTCCATCGGAGTAGTGGTGGGACTTCCATCTTTTGGACCCGGGTTCGATTCCTCGAAATTATAACATCATTAGCAGTTATGAAAATTATAAATAAAGATTCCACGGTTTATCATAGTGGTTATCAAATTATAAAATTTGCACTGCGGTTTATATTCAGGATAGAACCTGGTCCATGTTGACGCTACGCCCAAGTTGTGGTCGGTGAAATATTGAAGGGACTTTTCACTAGGCGATATGTCAGTAGAAGTTCTGGATTATTTCATTTTGAACCATCGTGGAGTAGTGGTCAACACAACGGACTTCCATCTTTTGGACCCGGGTTCGATTCCTCGAAATTATAACATCATTAGCAGTTATGAAAATTATAAATAAAGATTCCACGGTTTATCATAGTGGTTATCAAAATTATAAAATTTGCACTGCGGTTTATATTCAGGATAGAACCTGGTCCATGTTGACGCTACGCCCAAGTTGTGGTCGGTGAAATATTGAAGGGACTTTTCACTAGGCGATATGTCAGTAGAAGTTCTGGATTATTTCATTTTGAACCATCGGTGGAGTAGTGGTCAACACAACGGACTTCCATCTTTTGGACCCGGGTTCGATTCCTCGAAATTATAACATCATTAGCAGTTATGAAAATTATAAATAAAGATTCCACGGTTTATCATAGTGGTTATCAAAATTATAAAATTTGCACTGCGGTTTATATTCAGGATAGAACCTGGTCCATGTTGACGCTACGCCCAAGTTGTGGTCGGTGAAATATTGAAGGGACTTTTCACTAGGCGATATGTCAGTAGAAGTTCTGGATTATTTCATTTTGAACCATCGGTGGAGTAGTGGTCAACACAACGGACTTCCATCTTTTGGACCCGGGTTCGATTCCTCGAAATTATAACATCATTAGCAGTTATGAAAATTATAAATAAAGATTCCACGGTTTATCATAGTGGTTATCAAAATATATATATAATAATATATATATATATATATAAATATATATATATAATATAATATATATATATATATATATATATATATATATATATATATATATATATATATAACTTCCAGTGAATTGAGCTTTTGTTTTATGTCCCTCTTTATTTTAGTTTTTTTTATTATTGATTCCTAATAAATCCTAAAACTTTAATAGTTTAAGCGTTTGCTAATTTAAATATTTATTATTACTTAAACTAATAAAAATCAGATTTAATTTGGTTTTTATCGTTTGTGTGTGAATTTTTACTAGTACGTGTTGTGTTTGGGTTTGGGTGTTTGGGTGGAGTTGGGTGCAGAAGGTAGGTTTTCAATAGATTTTACTAACGTTCGTGACCTTAGTACTAATCTCTTATATGTTGAGCATTACCTCTCTACCTCTCATACTAACATTTTACTTCTGTCTGAGACCCAGCAATTCAGGGTTTTCTTCTCTAGCAATCTAAGTGTATCCAACTCCAATTTATTTTACAAGTTTCGCCACAAGGGTGTGGGTCTGTGTCTATGCAAACACTAACACTTCGGTAATACGTCTCGTGAATCTCGATTCTCCTAATTTCGACGTTTTATGGCATAAAATCTTTCTTCCTACTACTGCCATTATCTTGTGTTTCATGCTACTGATCTACTAATGGAACATACTTTCCAGTTCTTTTTGAATACCTTACAATCCCTTACGAGAATTGTTACATCTTCTCATTATTAAAGAGATTTCAAAGTATACCACACTGAGTGGTTGGGCCCCTCTCATACCGATACAGGTGGAAAGGAGGCTAAATTATTCAGTATTCTCCACGATCTTAGACAGTTAATTAGGTAAGTCACACGCGCATCAGACGTGTACTTCATCACTATTACTTCACGTTATAAGTACACCATTTTCCTTCCTATTGGTAACTCTGACCACAATCTTGTAGCTCTGAAGTATAACACTTTCTCTCCAGCAGCTTCACCCTACCTATTCGGGCTAATTGGGGGCATTGCGTCGCATCTACGCTAACTATTCTTGGAATGTATCCTGCTTTATTAACATTGGTGATGCTTTGGTCTCTTCCGAAAAAAGTGAGAGCCGTGATCGCTGATGGGATAAACAGGTTCATTCTTTCTTCAACTATATCTTTCTGTCTCCAAAATCCATGGTTCAAGAGCTAGTTTTCTCCTGCCATTAAGGAGAGAAACAGTGAGTATCGGAGGTGGAAAAACTCTCTTTCTCCTATTATTCTAACCAATTTTCATACTGCTCGGAAATGTTGCAGGTATATTCTTCGACGAGCCAAGCGTACTTTCACTAAAAAGAAATGCTCTGACCTCCTTTGGTTATCATACTGATATAAATTTCTGGTCTCTTGATAAGGATATCCCCAACAACATCTGTAAATCATAGGTTCCTCCTCTTATTCGCTCTGATGGTTCTATAGTTAATACTCATGCTGAAAGGGCTAATTTCTTCGGCTTCCTTTTTTCATCTAATTCCATCCTGGATGATTTCGGAATCTCTCCTCCTACTCCTTCTACTCTCAGGAGTTTTTTTTTTTTTTTTTTTAGCACGTCACACAGCTCACGGGCAGAGCCCTATTCAAGGAAGGGTGTTTGATATATATATATATATATATATATATATATATATATATATATATATATATATATATATAATATATATATATATATATATATATATATATATATATATATATATATATATTATATATATATATATAGATGATTCTGGTGTTTGGGCAGCATATACTTTATAATCGGTATTCAAGTAGATGAACCTATTTTGCTTCTAAAAACTAATCTTCTGTTTTCAGGAACGTTGTCTCAAATTTTTGCTGCTTCACAACAAATTTTATATAATTTCTAATATATTATTATTGATTTCTTTTTAAATTAAGAGTTGGAATTGCAGCTGAGGAGGTCATTGATGAAAAGCATGAATAGAGTATGGGATAGATAGCTACATGTCTTTACCCGTGATTTCATATGATAATGTGCATGAGATTCTATAACCTATTAACGTTAAAAAGGCTAGTGACGCAGATGGCATTTCTTCCTGTGATTTGAAGGAGTGTGCTTTCGAGATGGTACCTGTTCTCGTTCAACTCTACTTTTTATACCTTAAAGCTAATATTGTTCCTCATTGCTGGAAGCGTACATATGTTCATTCGATCCCGAAGAAGAGTAGTAGCTCTGAACCTTCTGATTATCTTCCTATATCTCTCACATCTCTTACATAACTATTCTTAGCTCTCATTTCCAAGATCATTTAAAAACTCATTCTCTTATTAAAGATCATCGGTATGTCTTTCGACGTTCGAGGTCTACTGGTAACATAATTTCCTATCTTACTCCTTCTGCCCTTAGGAAATATTGTAAGTCTTGTGAGGTGGCGTTTGAAATATTCAAGACCTTGGATACTGCTCTCAAAGCTCCCTTTCCTTTAGGTTTTTTCCTCCTTCTCTTTGCTTACTCATATTTAGTTTCCTCTCTCATATCTGTCCGTATCAGCACTTGTTGATGGAGTGACTTGCTCTTCTTTCCCTATTAATTGTGATGTTCCTCATGGTTCTGTTCTATCCCATACTCTATTCATACTTTTCATCAATGGCCTCCTTAGCTCCGTTCATTCTTATGCATATGATTCAACTCTCCATTCTTCTATTCATTTAAAATCTGCTCTCTCATTTGCTTCTAGAGTTGCTTCTCATCTTTAGTTTTCCGATTCTATCCTTGCCACCTGGAAGGATTTCCCGATGGGGCCAACGCAACCTTGTGAAATTCAACTCTCTACAAACTCAATTTCTTCAGACCTCCCTCCCTATAACACCTAACTTTCCTGTCTCCTTCGACATCTCTGAGGTCTCACCTGTGAACAAATAAATATTTTTGGTCTTAACATAAATAAACAATTATATTAGAAACCTCATTTCACAACGGTTGTTAAGGTGACTTCAAGGAACCTCGAGGTTCTGTTCAGGTTGCGGGAATTTTTTTTCTTCTGAGAAGTTACTCCAATTATATAGGGGTCTTAATTCGCCCTTGCATGGGCCGGTTTCTGTTCTACTCTTCTTTTGGATAGTGTTGAGTCTAAGGCCAAAAGACTAATCAACTGTCCCCAACTTTCGAACTCTCTTGACCTTCTTTCTTTGCAACGTGACGTTGGTGCACTATCTCTTTTCTATAGGTACTTCAACGACAGGTGCTCGAAGGAGTTGACCTCTCGCATTCCACCACCATTGCATCTCCCTCGCAGCACAAGAGGGGCCTTAGTTGAACATGAACAATGAGTGAGTGTTGCAAATTCAATGTTTGCTCGTTGTTGTGCCTCCTTCTTTACAGCCCCCTTTGTTCTGAGAAACTACCTGTCATCTTCTGTTTACCCTGCTGTATTTAATATCCTTTTCTTAAAGCCTGCGCTCATCTTAGGGAAATGCGTTAGGGGGTTTGTGTGGGTTCCTTTTTATGTTTTTGTTATGTCCTCTCCTTGAAAAGAGTTCTGCCCGAGAGTGGTGGTGACATGCAAAAAATAAAATAACAACTTTCTTAATTACAAAATAAAATGTTCTTCCTTATTCTCTAACCACACACCTTCTCCCTTGAAGAGAGTTCGTAGGACTAGATAATCTACATATTCTCATTCTTTCCCTTTCCAATTCTCAGACTTCGCATAGCCGCTATGCTCTTTCTTGCATGTATGCTACTGGTAAAATCTGGAACACACTTCCATCTTTAATTTTCACCATTTCCCATGACGTAAGCCTATTCATACCACCGAGTATCGGTTAATTTAAAAATGTCGTCTGTCACAAGATGATTATCGCCATCAAGCAGCTTTGAAGTGATACTCGCATAATTCTTGTGTGAATACTTTTCCTAAATTTGTTTCGGAGTCTTTTTTTTAACATGCTACTTGATAAATACGTATAAGGATAAGAAATACTTGATAAATACGTAAGGATAAGAAGTTTACAAACCAACAAATCATAACATGAGTGAAAACTCTTGTTTGTAATAACAAATCTTAAATATTTTCGCTTTTTCAATGCATTCTATATTGAAGAGTTATTTCTTTTATTAGCAAACTATTATTATTATTATTATTATTATTATTATTATTATCTATTATTATTATTATTATTATTATTATTATTATTATTATTATTATTATTATTATTATTATTATTATTATTATTATTATTGTAATACTTATTAGCTTACAATTATTTCAGTATTATTATTGTTATTATTTAAATTTTTTTTTTATATATTTACCCTTATTTTTTAAAGAAATAGATTAAGTTAAGATTATGACCATAATGTACAATGCATTATAAAATTTACAATATTCAAAATTTAGAAATAGTCTGTGAGAGTTTTAGCAGACTAAAAAACTCTAAAATGGATTCGACTTTTGACCTCGTTACCCTTTGCCTGAATTGCGGTCGGAGGAGACCTTTGGGATTGACGTCATGACTGTAGATCATGAGCAGTTCCTTTTGAACCGCCATGGTCTAGTAGTTAACGCACAAAACTTACCATCTTTAAGGTTGCTGGTTCGAGTCCAATTGCAGACATTAATTTCCTATATAGAAAGTCTGTGAGAGTTTTAGCAGACTTTAGAACTTAGAAAGAGTTGTATAAAAATATAAAGTTGTATAAAAGTTGTATATATATATATATATATATATATATATATATATATATATATATATATATATATATATATATATATATATATATATATATATATATATATATATATATATATATATATATATATATATATATATATATATATATATATACCTTAGCACCATATCCAGCTTGACTGCAGAATGCATTCCTTGTGTTTCTTAGGAGAGAAAAATAATCAAAGAAGGTTCCTCACCCATTGAACCATTCGATGATCTTCATTTTTGCCAACTGTTTTGAAACATCTACTCTTTAACGATCAGAAATCACAAAGAAGAATGTTTTGCAATTTGAAATTGCAAATTCTGTTTTGTTATTCAAATATTTTCAGTAAATCTGTACAATTTGCTTATCAAATTATTCTTACATAAAATTAACCGAAAGATCGTTGAGGGCAAATTTTGATATTCCTCAGTTGAATTATTAATTAGTTAAAATATTAATTTTAATAAATTCATTTTAATAAATAATCAATTCAATAACAATTTTAAAAAGTTGATTTTGAATAAATTATTTCTACTGTTTAACAACATGACTTCAATTCATACTTGCAGCATACGCAACCTTCAATCGTTTCTTAAAATAGAAGAATTTTTTAGAGCTTTCTCCAAAAGCTCTAATGAAGGTTTCAATCCTCTTCAATCAGTTTTCAATCCCTTCTCCGTCTGTCTTTTCTTTCCCAGCTGTTTTAAAAACGTCCTACTTCGATGACAGTCATATATATATATATATATATATATATATATATATATATATATATATATATATATATATATATATATATATATATATATATATATATATATATATATATATATATATATATATATATATATATATTACCATCACTCTCACGGACAGAGCCCTTTTCAAGGAGGGGCATAATTAAAGAATAAAAGAAAACTCACCCAATTCCGAACCTAACGTAGATCACTCAGGTGGGCGCAGACAGAAGATTTAAAGAGAGGTAGGATACATACAGCAGGAAAAACAGAAGAAGGTGAGAGTCCCACAGAACAGATGTGGCTGGAAACAAGTAGGCACCATTAAGTGCAAGCCTAGAGTTTGCAATGTTCACACAAAGTTCATGTGCAAGCAAGACACCCCTTTTGCTGCGAGGGCGACACAATGGTAGAGAAATGCGGGAGGTTAACTCTCTCGAGCAAATGTCGTTGTAGTACCTATAGAAAAGAGAGTGCACTAACTTCACGTTGCAGAAAAAGAGAGTCAAGGGGGTTTGAAAGTGGAGGACAGTTTATTAGTCTTTTAGCCTTAGACTCAACCTAATCCAAAAGAGGGGTGGAACCGGAACCACCCCAATGGTGAGAACAGTACTCCATACAAGGACGAATATATATATATATATATATATATATATATATATATATATATATATATATATATATATATATATATATATATATATATATATATATATATATATATATATATATATATATATATATATATATATATATGAGTAAAATATATTTCAATTCCTCATTCTCTTACGAAATAAATAAACAAACAAGCAAATAAATAAAAATTAAAAATATATACAAATACATTTAAATAAGTAAATAAATAGATAATTGAAATGCATTGTCATTGCGTTATTTAAAATTTGTTTGATTTTACATTTTTTTTTTCTTTTTTTTTTTAAATCTTACACTTTAGAAAGTAGCTTTGCTCATTGCATAAAAATTAAATATATATATATATATATATATATATATATATATATATATATATATATATATATATATATATATATATATATATATATATATATATATATATATATATATATATATATATATATATATATATAGTATATATATCTATATATATATATATATATATATATATATATATATATATATGTATATATATATATATATATAGAGAGAGAGAGAGAGAGAGAGAGAGAGAGAGAGAGGAAATTTTGAAACTTTATTCCGGCACATACACATATGCAAGCACTCGGCCACACACACTTACTTACATACACGTTATATATATATATATATATATATATATATATATATATATATATATATATATATATATATATATATATATATATATATATATATATATATATATATATATATATATATATATATATATATATATATATATATATACGACAGAAATATCTGGATCATTATTCAAATCTTTCCCTTTCTTTGTAAAAAAAAAAAAAAAAAAAAAAAAAAAACCTCTGACACAAATGCTAACCAGGGTCCAGGATGTTGTTTTCTTCACTCTTTCAAACTTATTATAAAGTCTGGAAGTATTTTTGTTCCAATCAAAGATAAAATCACCCTTTTGTTTAACAGAAATAAAATGTAAAAGAAAAAAAAAATGTTTTTCCTGACTATTGCCGTGAGAAATGCTAACAATTATTATTTACTTTCAGAATAGCTATAAGATGACCTAATTTCTATTATTGGCTACACTTAACATACACACATACACACGCTATATATATATATATATATATATATATATATATATATATATATATATATATATATATATATATATATATATATATATATATATATATATATATATATATATATATATATATATATATATATATATATATATATATATATTATATATATATATATTATATATATATATATATATATATATATATATATATATATATATATATATATATATATATATATATATATATATATATATATATATATATATATATATATATATATATATATATATATATATATATATATATATATATATATATATATATATATATATATATATATATATATATATATATATATATATATATATATATATATATATATATATATATATATATATATATATTATATATATATTATATTATTATTATTATTATTATTATTATTATTATTATTTATTATTATTATTATTATTATTATTATTATTATTATTATTATTATTATTATTATTATTATTATTATTATTATTATTATTATTATTATTATCATTATTATCATTATTCTTGAAAGGGTAGATTTCATGTATCAAATACAAATATCGATTTTGACATTAATATTGAGATCATAGCATTGATAATGCCTATACCTTAAACATACATCTAGTTGCACAAGTACTGTATATTTTATTGAGCAGGTCGTGCTTGAGTGCTTAAAATATCGTCTGAGAAGCATTCATGTCCACGGAATTAAATATTTAGCTTTATTTATATGAATAGGGAACTTTGCTAATTACATATGACCATCCTGATGTTGAATAAATTTAAAGGGATTTTTTGAAATATATTCCAAGAAGGAAAAAATGTTCAGAAATGTGTGTAATAAGAATTAATAAACCAATTGGTAATTTTTCTGGATGAAAAATAAATGGTGCAATTTTCATATATAGATTGTGCGAGAAACTTATATAAAAAAGTTGAAATTATATATATATATATATATATATATATATATATATATATATATATATATATATATATATATATATATATATATATATATATATATATATATATATATATATATATATATATATATATATATTATAATATATATTAATATATATGTATATATATATATATACACTTCACCACCACTCACGAGCAGAGCCCTTTTCAAGGAGGGAGCATATACAAATTGAAAAGGGGAAGAAAACCCACTCAGACTCGAACCTAACGCACATCCTTTAGGTGGGCACAAACGGAAGTTTTGAAGAGAGGAAGATTAAATACAAGAGGTATAATAGATGATGGTAGAGAGTTTCTCAGAACAGAGGTGGCTGGAAAGAAGGAGGCGCTACAACGGGCAAGCTTTGGGCTTGCTTCATCCACACAAAATTAGTAAGAAAGCAGGGCACCCTTTGTGCAAAGAGGCGACGTAGTGGTGGAGGAAAGCGTGAGGCCAATTCCCTCGAGCACCTGCCATTGTAGTACCTATAGAAAAAGTGGCCAACGTCAAGAGAGTTTGAAAGTAGGAGACGTTTATTAATCTTTTAGCTTTAGACTCAACTCTTTCCCGAAGAGTGGGGGAACCGGAGGCTCCTTAAACATGAGAACAATACTCCATATAAGGGTGAATAAAACTCTTTTACAATTGGAGTAACAGCTCGGAAGAAAAAAAATTCATGCAACATGAATAGTACTCCCAGATTTTATGAGGATGCTTTAGCAACCGTTGTGATATGTGGTCTCCAAAACAATTCTTTGTTTATGTTTAGACCAAAAATGTTAATGCTACTTACAGGTGAGACGAAGAGCCGTCGAAGAAGATAGGAAAGTTGGGAGGTTTTTTTTGAGAGGGAGATGTGAAAAAGTTGAAGTTTTAAAGAGTTGAATTTCACAAGGTTGCTATGACCCACCAGGAAATCCTATTCCAGATCGACAAGAATAGAATCGGAAAGTTGAAGACGAGAAGCAACTCTAGAAGCAAAAGAGGGAGCAGATTTGAATTGAGTAGAAGAATGTAAAGTTGAGTCATCACTATAAGATTGAACAGAGTTAGAAGTTTACTTTGAGAAGATCATTAATTAAAAGTAATAATAAAGTTGGAGATAAAACAGAACCCTGAGGAAAACCACAGTTGACAGGAAATACCGAAATGGAACGGTCTGAGAGAAAACTAGACAAGAGTAAGCAAAGAGAAGGAGGAAACTCAAAGGATGGGAGCTTAGAGAGAAGAGACGCATGCCATACCCGGTAAAAAGCCGTGGATATGTCAAGCGCCACCATACAAGACTCCCCGAAGTTCTTAAAGGCAGAAGAACATAGATCAGTAAGATAGGAAAGTATGTCACCAGTTGACCTCGAGCGTCAAAAGCCATACTGATGATCTGAGAGAAGAGAATGAGATTCCAAATGGTCCAGGAAATTAGAGTTGAGGAGAGCTTCAAAAATTGTAGACAGAATTCAAATGAGAGATATAGGCCGATATTTGGAAAGGTCAGAGCAAATACATTTCTTCGGGATCGGCTGGACAAATGCGCTCTTGAGGGAAAGTATTAGTTCAAACTCATAGAGAGTAGAGCTGAACGAGACAGGAGCTAATTCTTAAGCACACTCCATCAGAACACGAGGGCGAATGCCATCCGGGTCACTGGCGTTCCTGATATTCATAGATTTAAGGATTCCATGCACCCGATCATGAGTAATCACAAGTAGAGACATGGGACACCTGAGAGGAGAAGGGGTAGGAGAATGAATGCCAGAATCGAGCAGGGCAAATATATATATATATATATATATATATATATATTATATATATATATATATATATATATATATATATATATATATATATATATATATATATATATATATATATATATATATATATATATATTATATATATCCTCTGATGGGCAAAGACCAGAGGCCCACCAAATTCCACCGGAATTGGATAACTATCATGTCCTAGTCATTAAAGGCCGACCTGACCCATACACGGCGTTTAAAAGTGTGCAAGTCAAAGAAAGTTGGGAAAACAGAAAAAAGGAGTGTGTTCCAGACTTTACCAGTAGAATACATGTAGGAATGAGCATAGCAGTTAAGTCAAGAGAGGTGCAAGAAAGGTGGTCTTGGAGCAACTGACCTCTAACCTTTCTCTATTTTAAATTGGAGCAGAGAAAACATGGTCGTTTTCAATGCCTCAAAAACTCAAGGCTCCACAGAACACTCAACCTCTTAGGAGCTTGTTTAGAAAGAGAAGTAATGTGATCCTAACAAGAAAGATCACGAGAAAAAGAAACACTGAGAATATTGAGGACAGATGAAGGTTTGACTCGAGTGTTTTAGAAGATGTTATAGTTGTGTAGAAGGTTGTGTCGATGAAATTGATTTGGACAGAGAAAGGATAAGACTGTAAAAAGTCAAGTCGCACGAACCCTTCTCAATGGAGGAGGTATGTGGCGAGAGAGCAGGATGAGCAGTGTCCGTTGTAATAACGATAGTACAGAGAGAGTGATGCAACAATTCGACGGGTAGAAAGAGATTGGAGAGAGTTAGTAATAGCAAAAGAGTTTATAAGACGAAAAGCCTTAGAAACCACCTTTTCGAGAAGAGCTGTATGTGTGAAACCACCACAGATGTGTGACGCATACTCCATACAGTGGCGAACAACACCCCTATAAAGAGCAGCAACTGGGGCAAAAAAATTCGAAGGCGCCTCATAACACCCAACCTCTTAGAAGCTTGTTTAGAGAGAGAAGTAATGTGATCCTTCCAAGAAAGATCACGAGAAAAAGAAACACTGAGAATATTGAGGACGGATGAAGGTTTGAGTCGAGTATTTTCGAAGAAGATGTTATAGTTGTGTAGAAGGTTGTGTCGAGTAGAAAAATGGAGGAATTGAGTTTTTGAAACATTGAAAACGACCATGTTTTCTCTGCTCCAATTTGAAATACGAGAAAGGTCAGAGGTCAGTTGCTCCAAGGCCACCTTTCTTGCAGCAATTAACTGCTGTTGTGAGGGGCTTCTTTCGAACCGAAAGGTGTAATGAAGGGTGGACTCATCAGCATAGGAGTGGATAGGTGATGAAGAGATAGAGAGGTCATTAATGAAAAGTAGGAAAGAGAGTTGGGGAGAGGACAGATTCTTGAGGAACACCACTATTAATAGATTTAAAGGATGAACGGTGCACGGGCGTCTACAACAGTTGCTATAAAACGACCAGAAAGGAAATTCGAGAGAAGATCACAGAGAGAGGGATAGATTCCGAAAGAGGGAAGCTTGTAGAGAGACAGATGCCGAAATAGGGAAGTTTGGAAATTAAAGGTTTGTGTCAGATTCTATCGAAGGCTTTCGATATATCTAACGCCACAGCGAAATATTTTCCGAAACACTGAAGAGCGGAAGACCAAGAGTTAGAAAGAGTGTTCTTTACAAAAACTATACAAGCGATCAGAGATAAGATTAGGAGAATTGAGGTGCTTCCAAATCTTCCTGTTAAGGATAGATACGAAAACTTTGAGAGAACGGAGGTTAAAGAAATGAGATGGTAGTTGGAGGGTTGGAAAGAGCAATCCTTCTTCGGCACAGGCTGAATGAGTTCAAATTTCCAGCAAGAAGGGAAGGCCGAAGTAGAAAGACATAGACGAAATAGTCTACCAGGGCAAGGTGTAAGATCGGAAGCACAAGTTTTGAGAACCACAGGAGGAATACCATCAGGACCATACACCTTCTTAGTGTTAAGCTCAGAGAAGCAGAAATGACATCTTTAGAAGAAATTACGATTTAGACACAATGTGTTGGAGGGGGTTGAAGGAGGAAGAATAGCTCCGGAATCGTCTCAGGTAGAGTTAGAAGCAAAAGTTTGAGCGAAGAGTTCAGCTTTAGTAGAAGGTAAAAGCAGTTGTGCCCTCAAAAGAAACTAGAGGAGGGAAAGTGGAAGAAGCAAAGATAGAGTTGACATTTTTTTTTGCAAAATGCCAGAAAGGGCGAGAGGAAGAGGAACCAGATAGATTATTGCATTTACAACGGAGAAAAGAGGTTTTAGTGTCACAGAGAATAGATTTTGCACAATTCCGGGATGAAATATAAGTTGAATGAGTTTCTGGAGTTTGAAGACGACGGTAATCCCTGAAGGCAGCATCCCTGCTGCGGATAGTGCGAGAACAAGTAGAGTTAAACCAAGGTTTGTTAGGTTTAGTAGAAGGGAGAGAATATAGAATGTACGCCTCCATGCCAGAGTGAATTACCTTGGTTATACGCTCAGCATCTCCGAGGTACCCCTCCCACGGAAGTAATAATCATTCCATGGGAAATCAGGAGAAGTACTGTGGCATTGTGGCGAAGGTTATTCAGACCAGTTAGTGGCACCGAAATGCAAGAAAAGTCTCCTCACCCAAGGCGGGGCCGTTTATGCGGAAGACTTGAAGAGACAGAACAATATACAGAGATAAGAAGTGATCGGATGAACCCAGAGGAGGAAAGAGTTTAACACTATAAGGAGAAGGATAAGAGGTTAAGAAAAGATCAAGTATGT
>SEYY01000493.1:72470-80496 GCA_009176605.1 Armadillidium nasatum | reverse complement strand
ATATATATATAATATATATAATATAATATATATATATATATATATATATATATATATATATATATATATTATCATCTATCTTCAGTCTACAACCTTTCCAGGAAGGGTTTTCACCCTGTCAGTGGAACCAGCATCTTTCCCCATCTGCTTGTAGAAGTCCTCCCAGAGCCCTCTAAAAGATCATGTTTTTCGGCTCGTTCGTCTCCATGCCGGTCCATAAGTCTTATCCAGACTCTCAGGTAGGGTTTTTACCCTTTCAGTAGGACCAGCATAGTTTCAAACTAACTCCAAACACTCTCTCACCAGGGTCTTCAAAAGATTGTGCTTCTCCGAGCTATGGCTTCCAATGCTGGTTCTGGAGTAGTTACAAGCCGTTGACAGAGTAATCACAAGGCCGGATGGCTAGTCCTGTCGTCCTTGCATTTATTTCTCTTCACATGATCCCATCCTGTCGTCGATTTAAAACTCATGTTTCCAAATTTAAATTCCAAATGTTAAGTTTAATTTTTCATTAAAAGCCGAAAGTCCATTATCTTGAAAGATTTGTTGCTCCTCTATAGATTTTGAGATATAATTTTATCGAAACTTATTCAATTTATTATTTTTTTAATGCAAGATATTTTCCAAAATTCTAATTTAAAAATAAATTTTAGCTATTAGTTTTTAAAAATTTTGTTCAGTACTATCTTAATTCATAAACCTTTCTCTTCTTTTCTCTCCTCAATCTTCTTTCTGTTCTTCTAGCTTTTCTTTTCCCATCTACTTTTAGGCACATCTACTTTCGACGACGTTCGTAATATATATATATATATATATATATATATAATATATATATATATATATATATATATATATATATATATTATAATAATATATTATATATATATTTTTTTTTTTTTTTTTTTTTTTATTATGTCTCCTCCGGTGGGCAAAGGCCAGAGGCCTACCTAATTCCACCGGAGTTGGGAAAGGTCTATAATTATGGTCGATGGTGGCCGACGTGTCCAGACACACGGCGTTTGAAAGTATGCAAGTCAAAGGAAGTTGGGAAAACAGATAAAGGGAGTTTGTTCCAGACTTTACCAGTAGAGTATATGTAAGACTGAGCATAGCGGTTAAGTCTGGGGTCGGAGAGTTGGACAGAGAAAGGATGAGAATGTGTAGAAAGGCGTGTCGCACGAGCTCTTCTCAATGGAGGAGGTATGCAATGAGAGAGTTCAGAAGAGCAGTGTCTGTTGTAATAGCGATAGTAAAGAGAGAGTGACGCAACAATTCGACGGGCAGAAAGAGATATAAGAGAGTTAGTAAGAGCAGGAGAGTTGATGAGACGAAATGCCCTCGACTCCACCTTCTCTAAGAGAGCTGTATGTGTGGAACCACCCCAGATGTGCGAAGCATACTCCATACAGGGGCGAACAACACCCCTATACAGAGCAAGCAACTGGGGTGGCGTGAAGAAATCTGAAGGCGCCTCAGAACACCCAACCTCTTAGAAGCTTGTTTAGAAAGAGAAGTAATGTGATCTTTCCAAGAAAGATCACGAGAAAAAGAACACCAAGAATATTAAGGACAGATGAAGGCTTGAGTTGTGTGTTTTCGAAGAAGATATCATAGTTGTGTGGAAGATTGTGTCGAGTGGAGAGATGGAGGAACTGAGTTTTTGAGGCATTGAAAACAACCATGTTTTCTCTGCCCCAATTTGAAATAAGTGGAAAGATCAGAGGTTAGTTGCTCCAAGGCTACCCTTCTCGAGTCTATCAACTGCTGTTGGGTTTGACGTTTTTCAAAATGGAAGGAATAATGAAGGGTGGAGTCATCAGCATAGGAGTGGATAGGAGATGAGGTGATGGAGAGAAGGTCATTAATGAAGAGTAGAAAAAGTGTTGGTGATACAGAACCCTGAGAAACCACTGTTAATAGATTTAAAGGATGAACAGTGGCCGTCTACAACAGTTGCTAAAGAACGACCGGAAAGGAAATTAGCGAGAAGATCACAGAGAGAAGGATAGATACCGAAAGAGGGAAGTTTTGAAATCAAAGCTTTGTGCCAGACTCTATCGAAAGCTTTCGGTATGTCCAGCGCGACAGCAAAAGATTCACCGAAATGCCGAATAGCGGAGGACCAAGATTCAGAGAGAAGGGAAAGAAGATCACCTGTAGAGCGTTTCTTACGAAAGCTATACTGGCGATCAGAGATAAGATTAGAAGAATTGAGATGCTTCCAAATCTTCCTGTTAAGGATAGATTCGAAACTTTAGAGAAAAGGAGGTCAAAGAAATAGGACGGTAGTTGGAGGGTTGAGAGGGGTCCCCCTTCTTCGGCACAGGTTGAATGAGCGCACGTTTCCAGCAAGAAGGGAAGGTTGAAGTAGATAGACAAAGACGAAATAGTTTACCGAGGCAGGGTGCAAGCTCGGAAGCGCAAGTTTTGAGAACCACAGGAGGAATACCATCAGGACCATACGCCTTCTTAGTATTAAGCTCAGAGAGAGCAGAAATGACATCTTTAGAAGAAATTATAATTTTAGGCATAAATGAGTTAGAGGGGTTGAAGGAGGAGGAATAGCTCCGGAATCGTCTAAGGTTGAATTAGAGGCAAAAGTTTGAGCAAAGAGTTCAGCTTTAGAAGAAGGTAAAACAGCAGTTGTGCCGTCGGAAGATATTAAAGGAGGGAAAGAGGAAGAAGCAAAGTTAGAGTTGACATTTTTTGCAAAATGCCAGAAAGAACGTGAAGAAGAGGAACCAGAAAGATTATTGCATTTTTTACGGAGAAAGGAGTTTTTAGTGTTACGAAGGATAGATTTTGCACGATTCCGGGATGAAATATAAGTAGCATGAGTTTTAGGAGTTTGAAGACGACGGTAATCCCTGAAGGCAGCATCCCTGCGGCGGATATCACGAGAACAAGCAGAGTTAAACCAAGGTTTGTTAGGTTTAGTAGAAGGGAAAGAATATGGAATGTATGCCTCCATGCCAGAGAGAATCACCTCGTAATGCGTTCTGCACACTCCGAGGGACCCCTCCCACGGAAGCAATAATCATTCCACGGGAAATCAAAGAAGTACGACCGCAAGTCCGACCAGCTTGCGGCACCGAAGTGCCACAAGCGTTTCCTTTCCGTAGAAGGGGGTCTTTCCTGCGGAAGACTTGAAGAGATAGAAGAGGATACAGAGATAAGAAGATGATCGGAGGAACCCAGAGGAGGAAAGAGTTTAACAGTATAAGGAGAAGGATTAGAAGTTAGGAAAAGGTCTAGAACGTTGGGTTCATCTCCAAGACGATCAGGGATACGAGTAGGGAGCTGCACCAACTGCTCAAGGTCGTTTTGGATAGCGAAAAGGAAGGCACGTTCACCAGCTGTATCATGAGAACTAGAAGAAAGCCATTGGCGGTGGTGAACATTGAAATCACCTAATATGATGATTTCAGAGAAAGGAGAAGAAGAGAGAATGTGCTCTATTTTGGAGTTTAAATAGTCGAAGAATTTAGCATAGTCAGTAGAATTAGGAGATAAATAAACTGAACAAATGAATTTAGTCGTAGAATGGCAAGAGAGCCTTAGCCACAAGGTGGAAAAATTCGGAAGACTCCAAATTAGAGACACGAGAACAAACGAACATCGTTGCGCACATATGCACAACAACCGCCTTTGGCTGAAAATTGAGGATAGAGACAGTAGGAGGAAACAGAATAGGGTTTGCTATCAGAACGCTCAAACATCTGAGTTTCGGTCAAGAATAAGAGGTGAGGTCTAGAAGAAGAGAGGTGATGTTCAACAAAGTGGAAATTAGAGTGCAGACCGCGAATGTTGCAGAAATTAATGAAAAAAATAGACCGTGCATCAGGACAAGCCGGCGGCCGAGTCCTGGTGGCACCAACCCCATCACCGGAGGCCACCAACTCCCAAGTGGTGATGGGGGAAGGGGTGGATGAGGGGCTATTTTTGGAAGAAGCTCCCCGTGGCTTCTCCGAGGCTACCGAAGTTGACGCCATTATTGATTTTATTTTATTTTTTTAAGATGTGTTAGAAATGTTTTATGTATGTAAAGGAGAGCCACTCCGTGTAGATAGAAGGTGAGCGCGAAAGAGAGCGAACCATTGGGCACCGGGATGAGATAGGAGTACCTTTAACACCCCGTATACCCAACAGGGGGTAATCTCATCGCTTCGGGAGCGCTACTTCCCTCCCCCGTATATATATATATATATATATATATATATATATATATATATATATATATATATATATATATATATATATATATATATATATATATATATATATATATATAATATATATATATATATATATACATATATATATATATATATATATATATATATATATATATATATATTATATATATATATATATATATATATATATATATATATATATATATATATATATATATATATATATATATATATATATATATATATATATATATAATATATATATATATATATATATATATATATATATTTATATTTTTTTTTTATATTATATATATATATATATATATATATATATATATATATATATATATATATATATATATATATATATATATATATATATATATATATATATATATATTATATATATATATATATATATATATATATATATATATATATATATATATATATATATATATATATATATATATATATATATATATATATATATATATATATATATATCCCCAGTGTGTGAACCCATTAAGCGTATATCGTATATAGATATTAACGTATACAGCAATTCAAACTACATTAACGCTTTAACTATATAGGATTCAGACTGCGGCCCGCGGGCCATTTATATGGTTACAGTGTGGCTTTCTATAAAGAATTTCTGACTTTATTATATATGCTCAATAATTTAGTTTATGTTTGAAAAAATGATTTAATTGAGAGATGATACGCAAGATGCGGCCCGCGGGCCATATCTTACCCTCGTATACTTATAGTGTGGCTCTCTAGAATTTTTTTAGGACTTTATTTATTATATATGTTCAGTTATTCAGTTTACGTTAGATGAGAGGATTTGATTGTTAAAGAGTGCAAACTGTGACCTGCTAGCGAAATTATTATTATTATTATTATTGTTATCATTATTATTATTATTATTATTATTATTATTATTATTATTATTATTATTATTAGTAGTAGTAGTAGTTAGTATTAGTTGTAGTAGTAGTAGTAGTAGTAGTAGTAGTTGTTGTTGTTGTTGTTGTTGTTGTAGTAGTAGTATCACTGAGATAAAAATAATTCGATTCTTAAAAGGATAATATGTTTACTAGCTCACTAAAATATATTAATTATAATATATTTTTTTAAATATTCTAAATTTAATTCTTATTTTGTTTTTTAGAATATATTTTGAATATCATAAAATTAATTTAATATTTTTTTTTAAATATATTTTTTTAATATTAACATCAGGAGCGAAATTTTCTATTACAATTAATATGGCCCGTCAACCAGGATGTTTGCCCATTCATGTTACTCCTACTCTCATTCTACACAAAATTCTGAAGCATTCTTCCTTCTTATATTCCCATTTCCTATGACTTATGACTTAAAAACACCTTCAAAACGTTCTGAATCAGCTCACGTCGACACTTGATTCAGTGAATTTATTTAATTATTTTTTTTCCTTTTTTGTTTTTTACATGTTACCACCACTCACGGGCAAGGAATTATTAAAATAAATAAAAGAAACACCCATCATGTTCCAAGACAAAAAGTAAGCGGAGACAGACGGTTTAAAGAGAGGAAGAATAAATGCAGTAAGAAAACAGAAGATGGTAAAGAGTTCCACAGAACAGAGGTGGCTGGAAATAAGGATCTACCACAACGAGCAAGCCTGGAGTTATCTATTATCACACGATGTTCATGGGCAAGTAAGGCACCTCTCGTGCTACAACGGCGACGCAATAGTGGTGGAATGCGAGGGGTCACTCTCTCGAACACTTTCCGTTATGGTTTCTACAAAAAGAAACAGTGTCCAAACGGCACGTCGTAGTGAAATAAGTTCAAGTGAGTTTGAATGTAGTGGACAATTTATTTGTGTCTCAGCTTTATAGTCAACTCTGTCCAAAAGAAATATGGAACAGGACCCACTCCTAAATGGGGGAACAGGATTCCATACAGCGGTGGATAAGACCCTTAGAAAACTGGAATAATTGTTCAGTAGAAATAGTTCCCACCACCTGGACAGTAGTTTATGTAGCGCTTTGCCCGGGTGTCAGATTTAGCTACTTTTCGAAAAATCTGGCAACCTGTCCCTAACTGTCTTTTCTGCATTTGCGAGCAATCCTGCATTCTCAGGAACCATCCTGACATTTTCTTTGTCGGTTAACGGACCCGCGCGGGCCCCCGGACCCCCAGACCCCCAATTTCGAGCCAATTTCAGACTGACTGAACCGCCAAGAAAATGGTCAGGAAAGAAAGTGAGGTGAACGCAGCGATTTTGCAAACTCAGGCAATTTCCTGATACCATTTTTGGGGGGTTCATGGGGCCCCCGCGGGGCCCCTTCCCCAGACTTGAGGCCAATTTCAATGGGTTGAACCCCCAAAATGGTGTCAGGAAAGAGCGTGAGGTCCATTTGAGCGGAGTGATTTGCATTGCAAATCAAAATCCCGTTTGGCTTAGGTTGCCATATTTTTTGAAAAGTAGCTAAATCTGACACCCGTGCAAAGCGCTACATACACTACTCTGGACAGAACCCAAAGTTTCTTTATATAACTGATCTATAACTGACCCTTCCTCAATTCTGGTTTATCTAATGTGGGCCTCTATTCTTTCCCACCGTAGGAAACAAAAAAATAAAAAACACTGTTTACCTCCCACTTAATTAATAATTAATAAAAGAAAACAACAACAAAAAAATAAAAAGAAATTCAACCATTACAACAAACTACTGTTATAATTTGTATCAATAATAATTGCTCAATTAATTAATTACTAAAACAGTGATACCAACAATAATACTATTATCAATCTAATAGTATTGCTGAAGTAATCTTAGTGTTGTCCTAATAATAATTTCTTATACCATATTAAGACCACATATTACAAGACTGTTATTCCCACAATAATATGACCACTTAATATCAGGATTGTTAAGGTATCTAACATAACCACACTAATAAGACCGCAAAAAGTGAATGATATTGTAATTAATCATCCCACAATATTTTGACCACTTAAAAACAGGGTTTTTAAGGTAGGTAATATAACCACTCTATTGTGACCACTAAAAGTATTACTAACAAGGAATTATATCGTATCTACTATTCCCAATACAATATGACCACTTAAAAACAGGATTTTTAAGGTAAGGTAATATAACCACTCTATTATGACCACTAATAGTGATACTAACAAAGAATGGAATCTTAGCTACTATTCCCACAATAATATGACCACTTTACCAGGATTATTAAGGTAGTTAAAATAATAACAATATTATGACCACTAATAAGTGATACTTACAATCAACGCTGACTTGGATTCTTTTACTGACAATGGGTGGTACTCCATTACGAGCGATACACAAGTATGCAGCCATATCCGTTCTGCTAATTCTAGCTAGACGAAGTTCATTTCCGATATATTCAATGACTGTCAATAATAATAATAATAATATATTAATGATAATAATAATAATAATAATAATAATAATAATAATAATAATAATAATAATAATAATAATAATAATAATAATTGTAATAATCTCAAAAATTATAACAAAAAATCTTAATAATAATAATAATAATAATGATAATAATAATAATTGTAATAATAATTATAATAATAATATAATAATAACTAATAAAAGACCTTATTAAAAAAGTATTATTAATATTATTATTATTATCATTATTATTATTATTATTATTATTATTATTATTATTATTATTATTATTATTATTATTATTATTATTATTATTATTATTATTATCATCATTATTATTATCCCTATTATTATTATTATTATTAGTGGTAGTAGTAGTAG
>SEYY01000493.1:64970-67470 GCA_009176605.1 Armadillidium nasatum | reverse complement strand
ATTGTTGTCGATTTTGCTATTCTTGTTGTTGTTGCTGTTACTGTTGATGTTATTGTTATCACTTTTGTTATTGTTATTGCTGTTATTATTGTTGTTGTCATTGTTGTTTTGATTGTCGTTGTTATTGTTCGTTGTTTTTGTAGTAATTATTGTTTGTGTTTTTTGTAAAAAAAAAAAAAAATTGTTGTTGTTATTGTTGTTGATATAGTTGTTATCGTTTTTGTTATTGTTGTTTTTGTTGTTGTTCATTGTTTTTTGTTGTTTTTTTTAAAAAAAAATTATATAGTTTTTGTTGATGTTGTTGTTGTAACTTTATATTTGTAATCGTGGTTGTTGGTATTTTTATTGTTGTTTTTATTCGTTAGAAATCGTTGTTTTCTTTTTTATTTTCGTAATCGTTGTTGTTCTTTTGTTGTTGTTGTTGTTGTTGTTGTTGCTTCTTGGTGTTATTTTTTATTATGAAAGTAATAATAATAATAATAATAATAATAATAATAATAATAATAATAATAATAATAATAATAATAATTATAATAATAATAATAATAGTTTTTACAATTTCTCATATTAAAATTTTAATTTCTTTTTCTGGTAAACACAAATATTTATTTATTTATTATTTATTTTTTTACATTTATTTACATTTGTTTACTGTTTATTTAATTATTTATTTTTATATGATTTTCACATTGTTCCAAATTATCCTTTCCAATTATTTTTAATTACGATAATTAAAATTTTATGACAGTAATTATTATGACTAAATTAATTATCATAATTATTATTATTGTTTTTATTATTATTATTATTACTATTATTGCTAGTACTATTATTATTTCTTCTATTATTTTTGTCATTACTATTATTATCATCATTATTATTATTATTATTATTATTATTATTATTATTATTATTATTATTATTATTATTATAATTATTATTATTATTATTATTATTATTATTATTATTATTATTATTATTATTATTATTATTATTATTATTATTATTATTTGTATTATTACTGTCACTATTAATAGTATTTTGTTATTATTATTATTACTATTATTATTCTTATTTATTATTATTATTATTATTATTACTATTATTATTATTATTATTATTATTATTATTATTATTATTATTATTATTATTATTAACATTCTTACTATAACAATTACTATTATAATGTTATTTTTTAAATTTTTTTCTAATATTTTTATTATTATTTTTATTATTATTAGTTACTATTATTGGTATTAATACTTTTGTTTTTATATTTATCAATAGTATTTTTATTAGTTGGATTATTACCTTCAATAGTATTATTTTTATTAATCAATGTTATTAGTATAATTATTATTATTAATATCACCCCCTTTGGTATATTATTCTTATCGATACTATTATTTTTATTACTATTATTATCTTTAAAGTATATCATCATTGCTATTATTAATACTAGTATTCTCAATGTAAACATCATAAGTAACGTTCTTTGTTACTGTTACTTGCATGATTAACATTTATTTTTGTTACTCTAGAAGTAACCTATCATAACCTGTAATTATTAAATTAAGTATAATTATATATTTAACAATATGTATTAAACTTTGGGGCTCAATGGAAACCGCAGTGTTTTCCCCCAGCAGCCCCTTTTCAGTGAAGTGGACAGTCACGATATTATTATTAAGATTATTATTGAATTTAGTAGAATAGGACCTACTATTAACCTTTCAACCTGTAAATGTACGATTTTCTGAATAAAGCTTTATGAATGAATGAATAATGTTAAATATTATAAACAAGATTACTATAATTCTTATTATAATTAAAATTGATTAAATTATATTATTTATATATTATTTTCCTTTGAAATTTTTCTTTAAATGAATATATTTGAACTATGCACAATTTCGAACTTAATACAAGTAACCTGTGCCCAAATTTAGATTGAATAAATCTGAACTGTGCCCAATTTAAGAATTAACATTTGAATAGATATAAATGAATATAAATAAATATACATAAATATAAATAAATTTAGATTGAAAATTCAACATTTTGAGTTGATTCGACAAAATGATTAAATGATAAAACAATAATAATAATAATAATAATAATAATAATAATAATAATAATAATAATAATAATAATAATAATTGTAATAATGATAATAATAATAATAATAATAATAATAATAATAATAATAATAATAATAATAATAATAATAATAATAATAATAATTATAATAATTATAATAAATAATAATAATAATAATAATAATAATAATAATAATAATGGAAATCTTTAACAAAACCTGAAATCAACCTTTAAAGAAGATTTTGAATACCTCTACTGTATATTTTAGTTGTAATGGAAGATTTAACTAATCCTACTAATAGATATTGTGTGAGTGTGTGTGTATATATAGATATGTGTGCATGTGTGTATATATATATATATGTGTGAATGTGTGTATGTGTATACGTTGGCACACGTA
>SEYY01000493.1:52470-57470 GCA_009176605.1 Armadillidium nasatum | reverse complement strand
GTTTATAATAATGGCTTGAATAAAAATAAATATATAGGTAAAATTTTGTTAAAATCTTTGAATAACTTCTGATCACACATATATATATGTGCACAATACATACATGCACACATACATACATACATACTTACTTACATACATACATACATACATACACACATTCTCTAACGTAGACAAATACAAATCTATGACAAAGGACTGTTTTTGTTACAAATCTACAACAAATTTTTTTTTTTAATTTTACAATTTTTCCAAAAAAAAAAAAAAAAAAATCGTGTTTATATGTATATACATATAAATATATTTTTTCTGTATATTTATTTTTCTTTTATTCTTTTTGGGGAATTTTTTTTTTTTTGGATGAGGGAAGTGTTGAGGGGTGAGGGGAATGACGGGTTTTTGGGGGGTTGCAATGGAATTTGCTGAACAATTTTTTTTATTTTCTTTTATGCTATGTTTTATTGTTTTTTTTTTTTCTTTGATCCTGCAAAAACAAAACTAACAAATACTTTTGATGTTATTGCGTATTTTTTTTTTTTTTTGCTCTTTTTATATATATATATATATTATATATATTTTTTATTTATTTATTATTTTTATGTTTTTTTTTATTTTTTTATTTTTTTTATTTTTTTGTAGCCTTTGCTGCCAAGAGATGTAATATTGCATATGTAATGAAATGTATATATTCATTTCGATATACACTACAGAAGGTCCAATGACAAGTAATCAAAACAAACGGTGATGTTGAATGATGTTAGATTATATATAACCATTATGACCTGACCTAGTTATCCATTAGAGTTTTATTACATTTTTTAAAATAATATCCCTGTATATGTTATATACAATTATTACAAAGCAATTGCATAAAATCCAACTTAACATGGAAAGTTCAATAGGTTTTATGTCAAACTATTTGTATTGTATCACTTTAGATTCAGCTAACTTTTGCATGTCAAACTTTTCCTATTTTATCATTATTGAGACTGCAATATGTTGTATGTCAAACTATTTGTATTTTACCACTTTAGATTCAGCTAACTTTTGCATGTCAAACTTTTCCTATTTTATCATTATTGAGACTGCAATATGTTGTATGTCAAACTATTTGTATTTTACCATCTTAGATACAGCTAACTTTTGTATGTCAAACTTTTCCTATTTTATCATCATTTAGACTGCAATAGGTTGTATTGTCAAACTATTTGTATTTTACCATCTTAGATGCACCTAACTTTTGCATGTCAAACTTTTCCTATTTTATCATTATTGAAACTGCATTATGTTGTATGTCAAACTATTTGTATTTTACCATCTTAGATACAGCTAACTTTTGCATGTCAAACTTTTCCTATTTTATTATCATGGAGACTGCGAAATGTTGGATATCAAACAAATCCTTTTTTATCATTTGGAGATTGCAACAGTTAGTATGTTAAAATTATTCTTGTTTTCAAATTCTTGTAGTAGTGTTAACCAAAATAATTGCATCTGAAAGCTTCAAGTAATCCTATTGCACTCGTCCAGTCAAGCACGTAACTTCTCACTGACATAGTAGTTATATGCGGCTTTTAGTGGAAGCGATTCCTCCAATTCATCCTCACTTATCTAACCGCACACTAGCTACTTTTATGTAGGAAACACGACTGTAGTTTCACAAATAGCAAAAGAAAGAATTTTAAAGCATAAAAACAGTTAATGAAGATAACCAAAAAGTGGTGCTGCTCCTCAAATTTAAAAACAATATTTTTTTTTTGATAATACGAACAAAACTGGGCAGGGATTCATATAGAATTAAAACAACTGAGTATTATAAGATAAACTCACTCTCGCAACCGACCTTTACACAATTTACATAGTGAAGTGTTTATCATGCTCATCTTTTGAACATATTCATACGTATTTTAACTCGCAAAGTGGGGTACTCTTCAACACACACAAAAATAGAATTTCAAACTAATTTCTTTAAAACAGACACACACACACGCAAACACACACACACACAAGCACACACACAGCACACACACATTCAGTTATTCTGAATGCTCGAATAGATAAGTTCTCGTAAACTACGCCAAAAACACAGCACCCATTCCACACACACACACACACCTACATAAACACACACTCACACACGCACACACAACTACCCACAAACACACACACACTTGTTATTATTCAAAAAAACTGTTTAATTTAGTAATTGGGAGAGTCTTGCTGTTTTCATAACTGGTTTTTTTTTCTTGAATTGAAACAAGAACACGATTTTCTTATTCAAAGAATTTTCAAGACTTTACGCAACTTTGATTTCAAGAATTCAAGACGGATGTAGAGAACGTATATATATTAGCATTGTTTTAACGTGTTTTAAATACATTTATGGAAACTTGCTTGGAATAATATTATATATATATATATATATATATATATATATATATATATATATATATATATATATATATATATATATATATATATATATATATATATATATATATATATATATATATATATATATATATATATATATATATATATATATATATATATACATATATACACTGTCACTCCCTGGCAAAGCCTTATTCGAGGAGTGTGGTTCTTAGCCAGGGGAAATTGAGTTATATGTTATTTCTGAATCACTTGATAAGTTACACAGTTTATCTGGGCTTTGGATAGGGAAACCCTGCTCCGGTACAGCCAAATCAAATATAGTTTGGGTCACCGGTAGGCGTGGTTTCGAATCATTGATAGGCGGACCATCTTTGTAGAGCAATTTAGAGAGAATATGATATTGTATGTAATAGAATAGAGTGGATTATGGTAAGTGTTGCCTATGTTTTTTAAGCGATATGTGAGTATTGATGTTACCGTAATAGTGCACCTTACAGTAAACTGTAATTTATTAATTAACTACAGAAAATCCCCTACAAACGACAATTTTTTTGTCTTTTCAGGTAACTGGATCGGAGGTTCGAACCTCGAATTTTATGCTTTACAGTACACATACAAGAGTGAGAGGCGAACCTCGATCCTTAAGAAAAATAAAAACTGACTTAACCATCTGAGCTACCGTGAATATATATATATATATATATATATATATATATAATATATATATATATATATATATATATATATATATATAATATATATATATATATATATATATATATATATATATATATATATATATATATATAAATATATATATATATATATATATATATATATATATATATATATATATATATATATAATATATATAATATATATATATATATATAATATATATATATATATAATATATAATATATATATATATATATATATATATATATATATATATATATATATATATATATATATATATATATATATATATATATATATATATATATATATATATATATATATATATATATATATATATATTATATATAATGTGGCAATTACCTATAATAGTGGTTTTTAACTATTACAATTCTTGACCACCTTATTCTTTTGCTCGTAGACCCCCTGGGTTCTAACTTTTGATTTTATATATTTATAATATTTTATCATGACCCCTTAGCTCATATTAAGAATCACGAAAATAACATCCTTCCCTTGTGAACCCTCCCCCCCTCCCCTCAAAGATTATCTGGTTCACTAGGGATTCATGTGGACCCAGGTTAGGTAAAGCTGTTCTAGAGGTTCTAGAACCAAAATGTAAATAATAATAATAATAATAAAATAATAATATAATAAATATAATAATCAATAAAATAATAATCATAATTATAAGATAATAATCATAATAATAATTATAAAATATAATAATAAAATAATATATAAATAATAAATAAAAATAATAATAATAATAATAATAATAAAAAATAAAAAAATATTGTATAATAATAAAATAATATAATAACAATATAAACAATAACAATAAAATTATTAAAAAAAAAAAAAATCTAAAAATAAATCAATGATAAAATAATAATATAATAATAATTATAATAATAATAATATAAAATAATATAATAATATAAAATAAATAGATAGATAATAGATAGATAGATAGATAAAGATAGATAGGATAGATAGATGGATTTTTATTGTTTTGTTATTATTTTCAATATTTTTGTTATTGTTATTAATTATTTTAATTATTATATATTATTATTATTATTATTATTATTATTATTATTATATTAATTAGAATTAAGTTTATTTTAAAATTTTAATTCTCCTATGCTTAAATTATAAATAATAATAATAATGATAAATATATAATAATAATAATAATAATAATAATAATAATAATAATAATAATAATAATTATAATATTATAATAATATAAAATAAAAATAAAATAATAATATAAAATAAATAAAAAAATAAAAAAAAAATAATAAAAAAAAAATAAAAAAATAATAATAAAAATAAAAAATAATAATAATTATATAATTAAATAATTTAATGTAATAATAGAATAAATAATTAATTTAATTTAATTAATATATTAATTAAAATTATAAAAAAAAAAAAAAAAAAAAGAAGATAAAAAAATAATTCCATTCTATTATGTGATCAAAAAATTAAAAAATAAAAATAAAAATAAATAAAAATAAAAATAGGCAAAAAAATTATACTCTGAAAAAGGTTCGGGAGAATTTTTTGTTATTTAAAAATGCGCGGGAAAATATGTATTTGAGAAGATCAAAAAACGCGGGAAATCTTATTGGCAATTAATTTCAAATAGGTTGAATAGTATTAGTCATATTACTTTGTTCTATGCTAACAATATCAATTATTTTTTTTTGTTATCGATTATATCGTTACCTTGAAATAACAAAATAATATTATTCAAATAACAATAATAATAATAAATATAATAACAATAATAATAATGGTAATAATAATAATGGTAATAATAATAAATATAATAACAATAATAATAATAAAATAATAATAATAATAATAATAATAATAATAAAATAATAATAATA
>SEYY01000493.1:47500-50000 GCA_009176605.1 Armadillidium nasatum | reverse complement strand
TTTATTAAGAGGAAAAAAATTAAGAAAATCATAAAAAAACTATATTTTATTATTTTAAATTAATAAACATATTAAAACATTTCATTAAAGTTGAATTTATGACATTAAACTTCATAAAGTGGAATTTAAAATATTTTATTGTATAGAAAAAAAATATTAAATTTTATATATTAATTAAGACATTAAATGTTATGTAAATTATATATATTTATAATTGTAAACTAATTTATAACATGTTTATCAGTAAAATTTATGAAACCTTTTAAGTGAATTTGATATTAATTTTATTTTTAAAATAATACGAATTTTATTATGGATTTATCATTAAGTAAAAATAATTATAATAATATTAGTATAATAATAATAATAATATAATAACAATAATAATATAATAAATAATAATAATAATTAATATTATAATAATAATAATAATAATAATAATAATAATAATAATAATAATAATAATAATAATAATAATAATAATAATAATAATAATATAATAATAATAAAAATAATAATAACGTAAATTAAATATATTTATATTAAGGGATTAAAGACACTTACTTTTTTAATTGAAATCTACAAAATTTCATTCTATTATTGGAATATTATTTAATGTATATTATCATACATTACGTTTTATTAAAGTAGAATTTATGGCATTAAAATTATTAAGCAATCACTGGCATCATATTTTAAGTGGAATTTAAGACATTAAATTTTATTGAGAGGAATTTATGGCTTTAGCTTTTATAAAGTGGAAATTCGGACAATATTCTTTTTTAATGTGGAATTTATAACCTTAAATTTTATAAAGTGAAATTTAAAACTTTAAGTTTTGTTTAGTGGACTTTATGACATTAATATCCTTTTTGCGGAAATTAGGATTAGGATAAATTCCATTTTTTTAAATTTAGTATATAAATATATATAGTGGTTGGCTTGGGGAGCGAATCTTGGACCTAAATCTGAAGATTTCATTTCTCGTTTATCCCCTATTTCTAAAATTGGTGGAGATTCATTTTCGTTACGAATTCGTCTACATTGAAACCTAAATACCCCAGCTACTGACTTATCTAACTCTATCTTTCGCTGGTTGAAACCAGGCGATAGACTTTCAATATGTATAAGAACTCCAAAGAAAAATAAATAAATAACCTAAATTTGTCTTTATTAGAACACTTTTTGAATCACTTCGAATACTTTTCGAAACCCTTATTATTCATTTTCAACATGCTTAATATATATGAGACTTCCGTTGTAAACCTTACGAGTTGAATCAACATTTTTAAAATAAATTTGCATCAACAATGATTCTTCTTCTTCTTCTTCTTCTTCTTCTTCTTCTTCTTCTTCTTCTTCTTATTCTTATTATTACTTCATTCTTATTATTATTATTATTATTATTATTATTATTATTATTATTATTATTATATTATTATTATTATTATTATTTTTATTATATAATTTTATCAAGAGATACGTAAAAGAAATATAAAAATAAACATATAAAATAAAAAATATTTTTAAAATATGGTTTAAGGGTAACTTTTTTATTTTTCTATTTTGGGTACAAATTCATTTTGATAGTAAACACTATTATTTTTCTTTTACAATTTAAAATTTTAGTTTTAAAAGTAAAAGAATTATTGTTTGGTAAATGAGGTTACTGCATATATTTTTACGTTTCGACCTATGACCTTTTGACTTTTATATATATAGATATTTTGACCTTTGACCTAACTTTTTCTAAGGCTCATGTGAACTGTTAAAGCTCTTCCAGTCACAAAGATTTCTGTAATGAGTCCTTCGTGAATTCGTCGAATAGAAAGAGGAAAATTTCTCAATTGCCGGTTTGCAAGACCTTCTACAAAATTGTAAATCTTTATCATATCAATTTTTAATACTATTTATTCTCTCTCTAAACATCTGAAATAATCGAAATGCTTTGTTGTTATTATTAATATTATTTTTATTATTATTATTATTATTATTATTATTATTATTATTATTATTATTATTATTATTATTATTATTATTATTATTATTATTATTATTATTATTATTATTATTATTATGATTAGATTGCATTCTACAAATGAAAAGAAAACTAGTAGGTCAAATGCCTAAAATACTTGCACTCAAATAGCACAACTATCACACTATATATATTATATATATATATATATATTATATTATATATTATATATATATATATATATATATATATATATATATATATATTATATATATATATAGTATATATATATATATATATATATATATATATATATATATATATATATATATATATAATATATATGTCTGCTCCTACATGTACTCTACTGGTAAAGTCTGGAACACACTCCCTTCTTCTATTTTTCCAACTTCCTATGACTTACACACCTTCAAACCTCGTGTATCAGGTCACGTTGGCCTTTAATTTGACCAATCTTCCGTCTTTCCCCCTAACTCTGGTGGAATTTTAGTAGGCCTCTGG
>SEYY01000493.1:35000-42500 GCA_009176605.1 Armadillidium nasatum | reverse complement strand
ATACATAATAATAATCATAATAATAATAATAATAATAATAATAATAATAATAATAATAATAATAATAATAATAATGGTTAAAAATTATAACTGAAATAAAAATTACCATAAATAGTAATTATAACAGCAATAATAATAATAAAAACAAATAATAATAAAAAAAAAAAAAAAAAAAAAAAAAAAAATCGTTAATAATAATAAAATAATATGATAAAAATACTAATTTTAATAATAATAATAATATAATAATAATAATAATAATAATAATAATAATAATAATAATAATAATAATAATAATAATAATAATAATGGTTATATGAACTGCAAATAAAAATTACCATAAATAGTAATTATAACAGCAATAATAATAATAAAAACAATAATAATAATGATAATAAATAATGATCGTTAATATACATTATAAATAATATGATAAAGTAATACTAATTTTAATAATAATAATAATAATAATAATAATAATAATAATAATAATAATAATAATAATAATAATAATAATAATAATAATAATAATAATAAATAAATAATAATAATAATAATAATAATATAAATAATAAAAAAAAATTTTTAATAATAATAATAATAATAATAATAATAATAATAATAATAATAATAATAATAATAATAATAATAATCATGATACTTAGTAGTGGGTGTGAGAGGGAACATGAAATAATCCAAAGAAAGGAACATTATAAGTTTCGCTAAAAACTGGGCATTAAAAAATTGAAAATTTCCTGCCCACGTTCACTAATACCCTTTCTTATAGGATTATAACTAACACCCTTTCTTACAAGATTATAATTTTTTACCGGTTAATTATAATTTAATTTAATTTAATAGTATTGTTAATATTCATAAACTGCCAATAGTTTAACTCTATTATGATTAATTTACATAAACTACATTTAAATTTATTAACTTTACTAGAGTTTATATGCATAAATTACAGTTCAGTTTATTATTTCTAGGATAGTTGATAGGTGTAAACTACTGCCTTCTTCATTAAACCTGATAGGGTTAATAAATTACTGCCTTATACATTAACCCTACTAACGTTAATAAACTACTGCCTTCTTCATTAACCCTAGTAGTTTATTAACCCTACTATTGTTAATAAATTACTGCCTTACACATTAACCCTACTAAGGTTAATAAACTACTGCCTTCTTCATTAACCCTAGTACTTTATTAACCCTACTAGGGTTAATAAATTACTGCCTTACACATTAACCCTACTAGGGTTAATATGAATAAAGTACGACTACGCTTATTCACCCAGAAGGGATATTAATCTAAAACTTCATAACCTAGTTTATTAACCCTAATAGAGTTATTATGCATAAATAACAACATAGATTATTAACCCTAATAGGGTTAGTATGAGTAAACTACAGTTAATTGTGTTAAACCTAGTATAGTTAATTGGCATAAATTATGACTTAGTGTGTTAACCGTAGTAGTGTTAATTGGTATAGACTACTATTTAGTTTATCAACTCTAGTAGGATTAATATACATTAAACTACTAGATTTATTAATCCTAGTAAGATTAATAGGCATAAATTACAGTTTGGTTCCTTAACGGCACACAGTAAAAAATTATCCTTACGAATCGTTGGGACAAGTGGAAAAAAATGTCACAGTAATTTTTTTTTTTCCAGTTATATTTATATAAATCGGTGAAGAGATTTTCTAATGTTTAACATGTCTTTTCTTTACTAAAATTTTTTATTGTGACGATTCGTTGGGACAATTTTTTTTGCAGTGTACTAAAGAAAATAAAAATAACAATAATTGAAATATATTGCCAATAAGCTAATATATATATATATATATATATATATATATATATATATATATATATATATATATATATATATATATATATATATATATATATATATATATATATATATATATATATATATATATATATATATATATATATATATATATATATATATATATATATATATATTATATATATATATATATATTATATATATATATATATATATATATATATATATATATATATATAATATATATATATATATATATATATATATATATATATATATATATATATATATATATATATATATATATATATATATATAATATATATATATATATATATATATATATATATATATATATATATATATATATATATATATATATATATATATATATATATATATATATATATATATATATATATATATATATATATATATATATATATATATATATATATATATATCCCTGATGGTATCCCTCCAGTGGTTCTCAAAACTTGTGCTTCCGAGCTTGCACACTGCCTTGGTAAACTTTTTCGTTTTCTTTCTACTTCGAACCTTCCCTTCCTGCTGGAAACGTGCGCTCATTCAGCCTGTGCCGAAAAAGGGGAACCCTTCTCAACCCTATAACCATCGTCTCATTTCTTTAACATTCGTTCTTTATAAAGTTTTCGAATCTATCCTTAAGAGGAAGATTTGGAAACATCTCATTTCTTCTAATCTTATCTCAGATCGCCAGTATGGCTTTCTTAAAAAACGCTCTACTGGTGACCTTCTTTCCCTTCTCTCTGACTCTTGGTCCTCCGCCCTTCGGCATTTCGGTGAACCTTTTGCTGTTGCGCTAGACATATCGAAAGCTTTCGATAGAGTCTGGCACGAAGCTTTGATTTTAACCTTCCCTCTTTCGGAATCTATCCTTCTCTCTGATTTTCTTTCCGGTCGTTCTATAGCAGCAGCTGTAGACGGCCACCGTTCTTCCTTTTAATCTATTAATAGTGGTGTTCCTCAAGGAATCTGTCCTATCCTCAACACTTTTTTCTACTTTTCATTAATGACCTTCTCTCTGTTACTTCATCTCATATCCACTCCTATGCTGATGACTCCACCCTTCATTACTCTTTTCAATTTGAAAGGCGCCCCTCCCAACAACAGTTACTAGACGCAAGGAGGGTTGCCTTGGAGCAGCTGACCTCTGATCTATCTCGTATTTCAAATTGGAGCAGAGAGAACATGGTTGTTTTCAATGCCACCAAAACTCAATTCCTCCATCTCTCTACTCGACATAATCTTCCACACAACTATGATATCTTCTTCGAAAACACTCAGCTCAGACCTTCATCTGTTCCTAATATTCTCGGTGTTTCCTTTTCTCGTGATCTTTCTTGGAAAGATCACATTACCTCTCTTTCTAAACAAGCTTCTAAGAGGTTAGGTGTTCTGAGGCGCCTTCAGTATTTCTTCACTCCACCCCAGTTGTTTGCTCTGTATAGGGGTGTTGTTCGCCCGTGTATGGAGTATGCGTCACACATCTGGGTTGGTTCCACTCATACAGCTCTCCTGGAAAAGGTGGAGTCTAGGGCTTTTCGTCTTATCAACTCTCCTGCCCTCACTAATTCTCTCCAATCTCTTTCTGCCCGTCGAAATGTTGTGTCACTCTCTTTATACTATCGCTATTACAAATGGACACTGCTTTCTGTAGTCTCTCGTAGCATACCTCCTCCACTGAGTAGGGCTCGTGCGACTCGACTTTTGTACACAGTCTCATCCTTTCTCTGTCCAACTCTCTAACCCCAGACTTAACCGCTATGCTCTGTCCTACATGTACTCTACTGGTAAAGTCTTAAACACACTCCCTTCTTCTATTTTTCCAACTTCCTATGACTTACACACCTTCAAACGTAGTGTATCAGGTCACGTTGGCCTTTAATTTGACCAGGTTTCGGTTTTTCCCCATAACTCTGGTGGAATTTTATTAGGCCTCTGGCCTTTGCGCACGAGAGGCGAAATATATATATATATATATATATATATATATATATATATATATATATATATATATATATATATATATATATATATATATATATATATATATATATATATATATATATATATATATATATATATTATATATATATATATATATATATATATATATATATTAATATTTAAAAAAAAATAAAAAATAAAAAAAAAAAAAAAAAAAAAAAAAAAAATATTATATAATTTTTATATTCAAATTTTATTATTATTATTATTATTATTATATTATTATATTATTATTATTATATATTATTATTATAATTATTATTATTATTATTATTATTATTATTATTATTATTATTATTATTATTATTATTATTATTATTATTATTATTATTATTATTATTATTATTATTATTATTATTATTATTATTATTATTATTACTATTATTATCATTATCATTATTATTATTATTACGAATACAATATTACTTTCAGTAATATCTTATAAATACCCCCAATTAAAATGACCCCCTTTTGCATATTTAAAAATTAATAATAATGAATAACAAATCATTTAAATCAATCAAATTTATTGATTTAATTCATTGGAAACCCTTGGATTAATCTTCCTATGATTGAATCAATCAATTTTGATTAGCACTGATTATGATTGTTCAGGATTTGGAAGACATTTAGTGTTTAATTATTTAGCTTACAACCTCATTTATATCGGAAGTTTTCGTAAATATATATATATATATATATATATATATATATATATATATATATATATATATATATATATATATATATATATATATATATATATATATATATATATATATATATATATATATATATATATATATATATATATATATATATATATATATATATATATATATATATATAATATATATATATATATATATATATATATATATATATATATATATATATATATATATATATATATATATATATATATATATATATATATATTATATATATATATATATATATATATATATATATATATATATATATATATATATATATATATATATATATATATATATATATATATATATATATATATATATATATATATATATATATATATATATATATATATATATATATATATATATATATATATATATATATATATATATATATATATATATATATATATATATATATATATATATATATATATATATATATATATATATATATATATATATATATATATATATATATGTATACCCCCACTCAGGTGAGAGCAGATGGAGGCTTTAAAGTGAGGAAGATTAAATGTAGCAGGAAGAACAGAAGATGGTAATGAGCTCCACAGAACAGATATTGCTGGAAAGGAGGAGGTACCATAAAGAGGAAGTCTGGAGTTTGCAATGCTTACCCAGTGTTCATGTGCAAGTATGTGACCCCTTATGCTGCGAAGGAGACGCAATGGTGGTGGAATGCTAGAGGTCAACTCTCTTTTCTATTCAATCTATAGAAAAGAGATAGTGCACCAATGTTATGTTGGAAAGAGAGAGAGAGTCAAGAGGGTTTGAAAGTAATTTACATTTTATTAGTCTCGTAGCCTCAGACTTAACTCTATCCAAAAGAAGGGTGGAACAGGAGCCTCCTACCTCAAAATTTGATAACAGTATCCCATACAGGAGCTGATAAGATCCCTATATAAATAGAGAAACTGTTCTGAAGAATGAGAATCCTGCAACGTGAACAAAACCTCCAGCTTCTTTGAGGGCACCTTGGCAATCGTTGTAATATAAGGTTTCCAAGATAATTTTTATTTTATTTTCAGACCAAGAATGATAATGTAATTCACAGATGAGACGCGAGATGCGTCGTAACGGATAGGAATGTTTGGAGGTGTTTTACAGAAAGAGATGTGATGAAGCAGAGTTTTTAAAGAGTTCAAATCCCATCAAGATCGACAAGAATGGAATCGGAAGGTTGATGACAAGAAACAGCACTAGAAGCAAAAGAGGGAGTAGATTTGAGATGAGCTGAAGAATGGAGAGTTGAGTTGTCGGCTTAAGAATTAATAGAGTTTGAAGTGCGGTTGAGAAGGTTATAGATGAAAAATAGAAATAGAGTAGGGGATAAGACTGAACCCTGAGGAACATCACAGTTAATGGAAAAAGAAGTCGAAGAAGAACTAGATCATGAGTGAAGCAAAGAGAAGGAGGAAACCAAACGAAAGGGAGTTTAGATAGAAGCGACACATCCAATTCCCGGTCAAAATCCTTGAATATGTAAGCAACATCACACAAGACTCCCCATAGTTCCTAAGAGCAGAAGACCATAGATCATGTAAGATAGGAAGATAGGAAAGAATATCACCAATAGATCTAGAGCGTAGAAAGCCATATTGGTATTTTGGTGATTTGAAAGAAGGAATGGAATTCCAAATAATCCAGGAAATGAGAGTTAAGAATAGTTTTAAAGACTTTAATTTGAATACAAGTGAGAACTATAGGGCGATAGTTAGAAGGTTCAGAGCTGCTACCTTATTTTGGAATCGGTTGAACATATGCGCGCTTCCAGTACAGATGAAAAGTATTACTGTAGTATTAAGGCATAGAGTTGAACGAAAACAAACTCCAGCTCGGAAGTACACTCCCTCAAAACACGGTGAGGAATGCCATCCGGGACAATAGTCTTTTTGACGTTCATAGATTTAAGGATCTCATGCAAATGATTGTACGAAATCATAGGTAAAGACATGGGACACCTAAGAGAAAGAAGGAGTAGGATAGGGGGAAGGAATGCTGGATATCGTTCAAGGTGGAATTAGATGAAAAAAAAGGAGGCTGAAGAGATTAGCCATTTCAGTAGGAGTGATAGCCACAATTATCTACTTTAATAAATAAATATAAAAATATGTATTTATTTAAATAAAACAAAGCGAGACAAAAAATTATAGCTTATTAGGAAGAGAAAGCTTTAAAACTTTTGGTACTGGCTTGCTAAGCCCGTCATGCATATTAAATACTGCTTATCCATGAGATTTAAAATACAACTATGTTGTCCGTGATAAGCAGATGAACTTATAGAGATCTATCGTCATTGTTGTCAAACTTGTTGATTATTAGTAGTAGTAGTAGTAGTAGTAATTTTCATTATTAATGCGCTATTATTATTAGTAATAGTACTAGTAGAAGAATTATAGTACAAGTAACCGTTTTCGTGGGGAAATAATCAGAGTGTTATATATATATATATATATAATATATATATATATATATATATATATATATATATATATATATATATATTATATATATATATATATATATATATATATATATATATATATATAATATATATATTAAAACTTCTTGTGAAATGTTTTTTATTTAACTATTGCAGATTGTTATCTTTCTTCTATTCATCCACCTATCAATGACCAATACTCAACACTCCTATCCCCACCATCTGGGCTCCACCACCCCACCATTCTCATCTTCTGAGGAATCAATTTATACAAAAAGGTGTCCCCTCCCCCCCAAAACAAAGGAAAAAAAAAGAACATAATAAATAATAAAATGATTTGAGAGGGTTCCTCAGGCCCGTTCTGTTCGTAGAGATAAAACAGTCTCTGATGGATGGCCTGTTTACACCTTCTTTTCTGCCCCTTCCACCTTTACTGAAAAAAGAAA
>SEYY01000493.1:27500-30000 GCA_009176605.1 Armadillidium nasatum | reverse complement strand
ATATATATATATATATATATATATATATATATATATATATATATATATATATATATATATATATAATATATATAATATATATATATATATATAGACTAGTAAAGAAACTGAGGCTAGCCTCCCGAATGAAAGTTTTTCAATTAAATGGGAGCCTACAGGAATCGACACCATCCCAATGTATCGTATTATGATAAAATAAATCGTTTCTTCTAGCAAAGAATTTTTATTATTATTATTATTATTATTATTATTATTATTATTATTATTATTATTATTTCATTATTATTATTATTATTATTATTATTATTATTATTATTATTATTATTTTTATTATTATTATTATTATTGCTTTCTTTAACTTTAGCATAATAAATTATATAAATTATATATTAAATTATAATAAATTATATAAATTATATATTAAGTAATAAATTACATAAATTATATATTAAATTATAATAGATTATAATGAATAAAATATAATAAATTATATAAAGAATTTATTAAAAAAATAATAAATTATGATCAATTATAATAAATTATATAACAATTATATAATTTCTTTATTAATATTTTATAATAAATTACAAATTAAAATTAATTAAAATTTTATAGCAAGTTATAAATTAAATAAATTCTATTAATAATTATATTAATACCTTAGAAAATATAAATTAAAATAAATAAAATAAATAAAAAATTATAATAAATCACATTTTAATTAATTATAATAAATTATTATAAAATTATAATAAATTATATAAACTTAAATAATTTTCTCGAAGTTGAAACCTTGGAAACTGCTGAGTTAGCAATTCTTCCTTGATAAAAGTGATGAATTCAGCATTTAAGAACATTGATAGAAATAGAGAGAGAGGGTGAGCGAGAAAGAGTGAGAGTGAGAGAGTGAGAGAGTGAGAGAGAGAGAGAGTAAGAGAGGGTGAGAGAGTGAGAGCAAGAGAAAGAGAAATAAAGAGAGAGTGAGAGTGAGAGAGAGTAAGAGAGAGAGTAAGAGAGAGAGAAAGAAAGAAAGAAAAAAAGAGAGAAGGAGAGAGAGAGAGAGAGAGAGAGAGAGAGAGAGAGAGAGAGAGAGAGAGAGAGAGAGAGAGAGAGAGAGAAATATTCAAGTATTTCATCTGTACAGAAAATTTAAAAACTTAGCTTACAATATATACTTATGAACAATATATAAGTTTTGGGTGGGTTTTATTTTACCCTATAATTGTGCCTCCCCTAGATAAGGGCTCTGCCCGTGAGTGGTGGTAACATATACAATATATATATATATATATATATATATATATATATATATATATATATATATATATATATATATATATATATATATATATATATATATTATATATATATATAAATGCACTTCCGATTAAATTTTTAATCAAACCTTAAAATCAAATATTATAATTAAAGAAACCAATAAAATAGGCTTCTCCAACTGGGCCTCCCAGCCCCCACCCCCTTTCCCAACCCCTTTCTCCCACCTCCTATCATGAGCCCAACCACATCCGCACCGTATCCAAGAATTGTGCATCGGATCTCTACTGCTGATCTGCTTCCGGTTAAAAGGTTACTATTTCTCGGTTTATTACCTCTGATATTATTTTAATTATTTTTAGCCTTTCATATCTAAATAGCAATTTTATATTTATATAATATATATATATATATATATATATATATATATATATATATATTATAATATATATAATATATATATATATATATATATAATATATTATATATTATATAATATATATTATATATTATAACATTCGTAATTGTCAGAAGGCAAAATCAGTACCTCACTACGGTTGAGGAACAAACGTAAACTAATTGAAGATTTAAATAAACAAGTTTTGTCAAAAGATTTACTAAACCTGACTACTATTTTACAGATTTTCTGGACAGTTTATCTATTTTTAACGATTTTTGGTGATTTTCACCAATTTTGGCTATTTTGGCTAAATTTCCTAATAGTAGTCATTTTCCTTATTATTTTAAAAAATCTTCAAATGCCAATCATACATTTATTATTATTATTATTATTATTATTATTATTATTATTATTATTATTATTATTATTATTATTATTATTATTATTATCCAATTGTAAGTTATAGATTACAATTTATTATTATTATTATCATTATTATTTTATTTTTATTATTATTAATCATTGTTATTAGTATAATTATTATTATTAATATCACCCCCGTAAGTATATTACTCTTATCGATACTATTATTTTTATTACTATTATTATCTTTAAAGTATATCATCATTGCTATTATTATTACTAATATTCTCAATGTAAACATCATAAGTAACGTTCTTTGTTACTGTTACTTGCATGTTAACATTTATTTTTGTAACTCTAGAAGTAACCTATCATAACCTGTAATTATTAAATAAAGTATAATTATATATATATTAATATGTATTAAACTTTGGGGCTCAATGGAAACCGTAGTGTTTTCCC
>SEYY01000493.1:0-20000 GCA_009176605.1 Armadillidium nasatum | reverse complement strand
ATCAAGAGACAAATAAATTCAAATAAAGCAACACGGCCAACTCAAGACGTTAAGATAAAATGCGAGATAACGTCTACATACATACATACATACATACATACATACATACATACATACATACATACATACATACATTCAAATATACGTACATGCTTATATACATGCACACACACATCCATATACACATTCATAAATACATACATACATATGCAAAACCATAATACATGTTTATATACATATAAGCAAGTATGCATGCTTGCATACACTTATTCATACATGTACAAATTGCTATTTTGATCTTGTATTCGATACTCCACTAATATCTACATAAATGACAATATCATATCCGTATCCGGTATATGTGTTAGTTACAATATCTGTATGAATATTAAAATATATACTGGATATTATATCCGAATGAATTGATGTATGAAATTTTACTTATAATAGGGACGAGTGTATGAATGTATGTGTGTATGGCTGTATTTGCATGTGTGTGTGTGTATGTGTGTATGTCAAGATCATAAATCTTTGTCCGGATGTTCTATAAGAGTATTATCCGAAGCCACCAATTATAATATTGCTTTTAATCTCCTGAGGCATCTATCCTGGTTACTGAAAATCTCTGATATGAATTAGCGTCAAACCCAACTCCACCTTTTAAAATCTGGAGATAAAGGAAAAAAAATCTGGAGATTTTCTGTAGATTTTATTTCTCCCCCCTCCTCCTCCTTCATTCCCCTTTTTGCAGGTATATTGAGTGGGGGGGAGAGTTTGGGGATGTAAATGTAGGGGTAAAAATGAATTAAGACATTAAATGGGCGTGGTTTGATTAAGGGAAATCGTATCAATGAGAAAAATATAACAATTTTTTTCCATTTTTTTTCCTCTTATTTTTTATTTTAACTTTAAAACTAATACTTTCCTCTCATTTTCCTCCCCCCCTCTATTTTTATTCCCCTCAGGTCATTTCTTCTCCCCCTATCCACCCCCCCAAAAAAACATGATTCTCCGCCTCCCCCAAACCCCTCATTTCTTTAAGTGTTGTTTTGGGTTCATCCTTCCATTTGTTTTAATGGGGAATAGGATTTTGCGTTAATTGAATGGTGGTTTCAAACATTTAAAAACACACACACACACACACACACACACACACACACACCACACACACACACAAACCAAATATATATATATATATATATATATATATATATATATATATATATATATATATATATATATATATATATATATATTATATATATATATATATATATATATATAATATATATATACATCACCTCTGGTGGGCAAAGGCCAGTGGCCTACCAAAAACTCCACCAGAGTCAGGGGGAAAGACGGAAACCAGGTCAAATTAAAATTAAAATCCGACGTGACCTGACACACGACGTTTGAAGGTGTGTAAGTCATAGGAAGTTGGAAAAATAGAAGAAGGGAGTGTGTTCCAGACTTTACCAGTAGAGTACATGTAGGACATAGCATAGTGGTTAAGTCTGGGGTAGGAGAGTTGGACATGGAAAGGTTGAGACTGTGTAGAAAGTCGAGTTGCACGAGCCCTTCTCAGTGGAAGAGGTATGCGACGAGAAAGTTCAGAAGTGCAATGTCCATTGTAATAGCGATAGTATAGAGAAAGTGACGCAACATTTCGACGGGCAGATGGAGATTGGAGAGTATTAGTGAGAGCAGAAGAGTTTATAAGTCGAAAAGCCCTAGACTCCACCTTCTCAAATTGATATATATATATATATATATATATATTATATATATATATATATATATATATATATATATATATATATATATATAATATATATATATATATATATATATATATATATATAGAAGAGAAGAGAGAGAGAGAGAGAGAGAGAGAGAGAAGAGAGAGAAGAGAGAGAAAGAAAAAAAAAAAAAATATATATATATATATATATATATATATATATATATATATATATATATATATATATATATATATATATATATATAATATTAATATATATATATATATATATATAAATATAGATAATAGATAAAAATTTAAAGATTAAGGTTAATTTTTTATTCAAAGTTTTCAATAAAATATTTAAACTATACAAAGTATTCTTATTAAATTTTCAAATTTTAGTTAAAATACTCGGAAATGACATTGAATAAACCAGTAAAGGATTCCTATTGCCCTTTTCACACTGCTCTCTGCCCTCTGCCCTCTGCCCTCTGCTGCCTCTGCCCTCTGCCCTCTGCCCTCTGCCCTCTGCCCTCTGCCCTCTGCCCTCTGCCCTCTGCCCTCTGTGAATAAGTCGGTAACTCAAGAGTTCTAATACTTTCCAATTTAAAGATGTAGTTTTTGGTATCTCGTAACAATAATGGTGAGTTCTGTTAAATCGATAAAAAAGCGTTGCCCTGAAAAGTTGCGATTTTATACTTATCAACATATTCCCTGTGACAGCAAATATATGACGATCAATTTATTATGTATGATCATCAGTAATATGGGAAAAGTAGTAAATACTCAATTTCTCAACCATTCACGGGTCGGAGTTACCGTGGAGAAATGTTCATGTGCCATGCATTTGTGTCCTCAATGTTTGAAGATGTAAGTGTTCGTGTGCCATGCATTTGTGTCCTCAATGCTTTAAGATGTAAATGTTCGTGTGTCATGCACTTACGTCCTCAATGTTGGAAGATGTAAATGTTCGTGTGCCACACATTTGTGTCCTCAATGTTTGGAGATGCAAATGTTCGTGTGTCATTCATATGTGTCCACAATGTTAGAAGATGTAGATGCTCCTGTGCCATGCATTTGTGTCCTCAATGTTTGAAGATGTAAATGTTTGTGTGTCATGCGTATGTTTCCTCAATGTTTGAAAGATTTAAATGTTCGTGTGCCATGTATTTGTTTCATCAATGTTTGAAGATATAAATGTTCATGTGCCAAGCATTTGCATCCCTAATATAAATGCTGTCCAGTACCCTTGAAATTTCATACTATTTACCCTGATTTTTATAACATACACTGGTTATTTTGCATAAACACCAATTTATTACATTTACCACTGAATTTAAGATTCAGGAAATAAAAGGTTTTCCTAAACAATTTCTATGTGATATTTTTCATTAGGAGACTTTGAAAAGAAAACAAAAAGTTATTAGAAAATTGAAATCTTTGTACAAAACATTAAAGAAATAAAATCCCCATAGAAAACATTAAGGAATATTTTATAGAAAACATAATAGAAAACCTTATTGAAGACAAATTTAGTGGTACAATATTTTCGGAAATATAGAAAACAAATATTTTTATAGAAAATAGAAAATCTATTAAAGTATTTTAAGAAATTTCGTAGAAAACATTCACACTTGTATCGAAAACATTAATAAATATTTGAAAAAAAACATTATAAAAAACTATAGAAAACGTTCTAGAAAACGATAAAAACTTTAAATAAAACTTTGTAGATGTAGAAACTTTACATAAAACTTTATAAATTTTTTTAGTAAAAAAAAACTAAAGAAAACATGAAAAATTTTTTTTTAGAAAACATTATATAAAATCTTATGAAAGACATTGCAGATTAAAAATTTTATAGAAAACACGTTAAAAAAAAAACCTTGTAAAAATATTAAAGATAGAAAACTTTAGAGAAAAATTTGTACAAATACCATAAATTTATATATATATATATATATATATATATATATATATATATATATATATATATATATATATATATATATATATATATATATATATATATATATATATATAATATATATATATATATATATATATATATATATATATATATATATATATATATATATATATATATATATATATATATATATATATATATATATATTATATATACTCCTCAGGTGGGCAAAGGCCGGAGGCCTACTGAATTCACTGGAGTTGGAAAAATGCTATTCAGGCCGACGTGTCCAGATACACGGCGTTTGAAAGTATGTAAGTCAAAGGAAGTTGGGAAAACAGATAAAGGGAGTGTGTTCCAAGTATAGAGAGAGTGACGCAACAATTCGAAGGGCAGAAAGAGATTGAGAGAGTTAGTAAGAGCAGGGGAGTTGATGAGACGAAATGCTCTAGACTCCACCTTCTCAAGTAGAACTGTATGAGTGGAGCCACCACAGATGTGTGAAGCATACTCCATACAGGGACGAACAACACCCCTATACAGAGCAAGCAACTGGGGTGGCGTGAAGTAATTCTGAATGCGCCTCAGAACACCCAACCTCTTAGAAGCTTATTTAGAAAGAGAAGTAATGTGATCTTTCCAAGAAAGATCACGAGAAAAAGAAACACCGAGAATATTAAGAACAGATGAAGGTTTGAGTTGTGTGTTTTCGAAGAAGATATCATAGTTGTGTGGAAGATTGTGTCGAGTGGAGAGATGGAGGAACTGAGTTTTTGAGGCATTGAAAACAACCATGTTTTCTCTGCCCCAATTGGAAATACGTGAAAGATCAGAGGTTAGTTGCTCCAAGGCTACCCTTCTCGAGTCTAATAACTGTTGTTGGGATGGGCGTCTTTCAAACTGAAAGGAGTAATGAAGTGTGGAGTCATCATCATCAGCATAGGAGTGGATAGGAGATGAAATAATAGAAAGAAGATCATTAATGAAAAGTAGAAAAAGTGTTGGAGATAGAACAGAACCCTGAGGAACACCACTGTTAATAGTTTAAAGGAAGAACGGTGGCCGTCTACAACAGCTGCTATAGAACGACCGGAAAGAAAATTAGAGAGAAGATCACAGAGGGAAGGATAGATACCGAAAGAGGGAAGTTTGGAATTCAAAGCTTGGTGCCAGACTTTATCGAAGGCTTTCGATATGTCTAGCGCGACAGCAAAGGATTCACCGAAATGCCGAAGAGCGGAGGACCAAGAGTCAGAGAGAAGGGAAAGAAGATCACCAGTAGAGCGTTTCTTTCGAAAGCCATACTGGCGATCAGAGATAAGATTAGAAGAATTGAGATGTTTCCAAATCTTCCTGTTAAGGATAGATTCGAAAACTTTAGAGAGAACGGAGGTTAAAGAAATGGGACGGTAGTTGGAGGGCTGAGAGGGATCTCCCTTCTTCGGCACAGGTTGAATGAGCGCTCGTTTCCAGCAAGAAGGGAAGGTTGAAGTAGAAAGGCAAAGGCGAAATAGTTTACCAAGGCAGGGTGCAAGCTCGGAAGCACAAGTTTTGAGAACCACAGGAGGAATACCATCAGGACCGTACGCCTTCTTAGTATTAAGCTCAGAGAGAGCAGAAATAACGTCTTTAGAAGAAATTATAATTTTAGGCATAAATGAGTTGGAGGGGTTGAAGGAGGAGGAATAGCTCCGGAATCATCTAAGGTAGAATTAGAGGCAAAAGTTTGAGCGAAGAGTTCAGCTTTAGAAGAAGGTAAAACAGCAGTTGTGCCGTCAAAGATACTAAAGGAGGGAAAGAGGAAGAAGCAAAGTTAGAGTTGACATTTTTTGCAAAATGCCAGAAAGAGCGTGAGGAAGAGGAACCAGAAAGATTATTGCATTTTTACGGAGAAAAGAGTTTTTGGTGTTACGAAGGATAGATTTTGCACGATTCCGGAATGAAATATAAGTTGCATGAGTTTCTGGAGTTTGAAGACGACGGTAATCTCTGAAGGCAGCATCCCTGCGGCGGATAGCACGAGAACAAGCAGAGTTAAACCAAGGTTTGTTGGGTTTAGTAGAAGGGAAAGAGAATGGAATGCACGCCTCCATGCCTGAGAGAATTACCTCAGTAATGCGTTCTGCACACTCCGAGGGACCTCTCCCACGGAAGCAATAATCATTCCATGGGAAATCAAAGAAGTACGACTGCAAGTCCGACCAGCTTTCGGCACCGAAATGCCACAAACGTTTCCTTTCAATAGAAGGGAGTCTTTCATGCGGAAGACTTGAAGAGAAAGAAGAGGATTCAGAGATAAGAAGGTGATCGGATGAACCCAGAGGAGGAAAGAGTTTAACAGTATAAGGAGAAGGATTAGAAGTTAGAAAAAGGTCTAGAATGTTGGGTTCATCTCCAAGACGATCAGGGATACGAGTAGGGAGCTGCACTAACTGCTCAAGGTCGATTTGGATAGCGAAATGGAAGGCACGTTCACCAGCTGTATCATGAGAGCTAGAAGAAAGCCATTGGTGGTTTTGAACATTGAAATCACCTAATATGATGATTTCAGAGAAAGGAGAAGAAGAAGAATGTGCTCTATTTTGGAGTTTAAATTAGTCGAAGAATTTAGGATAGTCAGTAGAATTAGGAGATAAATAAACAGAACAAATGAATTTAGTCGTAGAATGGCAAGAGAGCCGAAGCCATAAGGTGGAAAATTCAGAAGACTCCAAATTAGAGACACGAGAACAAACAACATCGTTGCGCACGTATGCACAACAACCGCCTTTGGCTGAAAATTGAGGATAGAGACAGTAGGAGGAAACAGAATAGGGCTTTGCTGTCGGAACGCTCAAACATCTGAGTTTCGGTCAAGAATAAGAGGTGAGGTCTAGAAGAAGAGAGGTGATGTTCAACAAAGTGGAAATTGGAATGAAGGCCGCGAATGTTGCAGAATTAATGAAAAAATAGACCGTGCATCCGGAACGGCTGCAAATTCCTGGTGGCACCAACCCCATCACCGGAGGCCACCAACTCCCAAGTGGTGATGGGGGAAGGGTGGATGAGGGGCTATCTTTGTAATCCGCCCCTCCAGGATTCTCCGAGGCTAATTTAAGTTCGTCGCCATAATTAATTATTTTTTTATTTTTTATTTTTTAAGGAATGTGTGAATGAAATAGTGTTTATTTTGTGTAAAAGGAGAGCCTACTCCGTGTAGAAGAAAGTGTACATGAGTGCAAAAAGGAGCGTACCATTGGGCACCAGGATGAGATGGAAAGTACCCTTAACATCTCAGTATACCCAATGGGGGTAATCTCAGCGCCTCGGGAGCGATACTTCCCTCACCATATATATATATATATATATATATATATATATATATATATATATATATATATATATATATATATATATATATATATATATATATATATATATATATATATATATATATATATATATATATATATATATATATATATATATATATATATATATATATATATATATATATATATATATATATATATATATATATATATATATATATATATATATATATATATATATATATATATATATATATATATATATATATATATATATACGATTAAGTTAATTACTTACCTACAACATTTATAGTGCCAAATTGGCTGAGTGCCACAATAGTATTCACTTGACACATGTAGGTGCCAGCGTCAGAGGCATTGACACTCTCGATGTGAAGCGTCCAAGTTCGGTATCCGTCGTAGGTGACGTTGATTCTTGGGTTGCGCGTTATCACGTGTTCCTGGACAGTCAATATGGCGGATTTGTCGTAGGCTATCCAGGCTATCTGGAAAATTAATTAAATTTAATATTAATAAAATGAAGGATAAATAACATCAATAAATTTATCAATTAAAATAAAGAACGATAACCAAAAAATTTCCTTGCTCCTCACATTTAAAAATTAAATGATGGATATATTAGCATCAAAAAATTTATTAAGTAAGATAAAAGAAATGAGTAGAAGAGTGGAGAGTTGAGTCGTCGGCATAAGAATGAACATATTTAGAAGCGGAGCTGAGAAGATCGTTAATGAAAAAGTAAGAATAAAGTTGGAGATAGAACAGACCCTGAGGAACACCACATTTGATCGACAAGTGCCGATATGGAACGATCCAAGAGAATACTAGACATAAGAAAGCAAAGAGAAGGAGGAAACCCAAAGGAAGGGAGCTTGGAGAGTAGTGACGCATGCCACACCCGATCAAGCAAACAAACTAATCAATTGGAAATGTCAAGCACCACCACACAAGACTCCCCGAAATCCCTAAAAGCAAAAACCATAAATCAGTAAGACATGAAAGTATATCACTAGTAGACCTCGAACGTCGAAAGCCGTACTGATGATCTGAAAGAAGGAAGTGAGACTCCAGATTATCCAGGAATTGAGAGTTAAGGAGAGTTTCAAAGATTTTAGACATAAGACAAGTGAGAGCTATAGAATGATAATTAGAGGGATCAGAGCGGCTACCCTTCTTCGGGATCGACTGAACATATGCGCACTTCCAACATTGAGGAAAAGTATTAGTATTAAGTCATAGAGAGTAGAGTTGAACATGAACAGACACCAGCTCAGACGCACACTCCCTCAGAAGACGGGGAAGAATGCCATTCGGGCCCATGACCTTCCTGAAGTTCATAGTTCTCAGGATCCCGTGGACCTAATCATGTGAAATAAGAGGTAATTTCATGGGACATCTGAAAGGAGGAGTAGGAGAAGTGGGAGCCAGAATCGTTCAAGGTTGAACTGGAGGAAAAAAGGATGCTGAAGAGAATGAGAATTTGCCTTTTCAGAAGGAGTATTACCAACAGATCCATCAGGTCGAATTAGGGGATGAAAGGAAGATTTACAGAAGTTGTTAGAGATGTTACTGATAGATTCGGATATCTTGGAAAGAACTGAAGTTAAAGGAATGGGACGATAGTTAAAGGGTTGAGAGGGATCACGCCTATTTTTGGAATAAGGTAAAGGAAATGTTAAGGTTGAAAGACATAGACAATATATATATATATATATATATATATATATATATATATATATATATATATATATATATATATATATATATATATATATATATATATATATATATATATATATATATATATACTCTTTAACCTTTGCAATATTATTCTACGTACATGCATGATTGCTTGCATGTGCGTATATAAGCAAACAGTATCAGTAGTAAGTAAACATGTATGAATGCATGTATATTTGTATGTATGTATGTATGTATGTATGTATGTATGTATGTATGTATGTATGTATGTATGTATGTATGTATGTATGTATGTATGTATGTATGTATGTATGTATGTATGTATGTATGTATGTATGTATGTATGTATGTATGTATGTATGGATGTATGTATGTATGCATGTATGTATGTATGTATGTATGTATGAGCTTGAAAATACTAATCAATATTTAGTTCATATTTAATGAATGTATTTTACTTCCATTCACTAAGCGGATTTCATCGCTTTTCTTTTCCAGTCTTATTGTCTGTGTTTCTGCTTGGCTGTTTGTCTGTCTAATAGTCTGTTTGTTTGATTTATGTCTGTTGGTTTATGTGTCTGTATAATTGTTTGTTTGTTTGCTTGTCTGTTTGATTTATGGCTGTTGATTTGTGTGTGATTCGATTGTGATTTGTGCTGTCTGTGTGATTGTCTGTTTGATTTATGAATGTTTGTTTGTGGGTCTGCTTTGATTGTCTGTTTCCTTATATTTTGCTATTTCTGATTGTCTATTTTTATCTGATTGTTTTGCTGGTATGTCTGATTGTTTGCTCGTATGTCTTGATTGTCGGTTTTTGTGTGTTTGTTTTTTTTATATATTTTCTAATTGTCTATGTGACTGCTTTCTTGTTTGTCTACTGGTCTGTCTATTTGTGTCTGTTTGAGTGTTTATTTCTTTGTCTGTATTTCTTTGTATATGTTTGTTGGCTTGTCTGTTTTTCTGTCCATTTATCTTTGATAGTCTTGCAGTTCAATATCTGTTTACCTTCCCTTGTTTATCCCTTTGCTCATCTCTTCATTTGTTTGTCTCTTATTTCGTTCGTCTCTTTGTTCTCCTTGTCTGTCTTATTTCGTTCGTTCTCTATTTGTCTCTTATTTCGTTCGTCTCTTTGTCTCTTATTTCGTTCGTCTCTTTGTCTCTTATTTCGTTCGTCTCTTTGTCTCTTATTTCGTTCGTCTATTTCGTTCGTCTCTTTGTCTCTTATTTCGTTCGTCTCTTTGTCTCTTATTTCGTTCGTCTCTTTGTCTCTTATTTCGTTCGTCTCCTTGTCTGTCTATTACCTTGTTTCTTATCCATCTCTTATCTTACGTTGTTTGCTTCTCTGTCCGTTTATTTTTATGTCGGTTTGTCCTATCGTCAATCTTACTGTACGTTTATTTCTGCGGCTTTTTTTTTGTTTACCCACTGCTTATTTCCCACAATCTTTTTGTTTACTTGTCATTTGTATGTTTGTATGATTGTTTTTGTGCACTTGTCTGTTTCTAAATTAAAGAATGGGTTTAGTGTGGAAAGAATATGGGAGTGAAGATATTGAACACATTTAAGTTAAGCGATGATATACAAATATCTAAAGTTTCTGACACAGTTTGATGCACTATTCATTAAAAATTGTGCTGACATAAGCAATTTTTAAATGATTAGCAGAAGAGACGCAAACAAAAATGTGATTAAAATGTTCAATTTGAACATGGATATTATAGAGTTAAATATAGGTAATCCAACTGTATTGTTTTAAGTAAACCCAGATGTTTTAAAATATATATTTGGCAGTGGAAGGTGAAATAGCTGTTTATAGCCTTTTATAGTTTTTATAGCTTTATATAGCTTTTATAGCTTTTCATAGCTTTTTATAGCCTTTTCTAGCTTTCATTTGGGTTTTATAACTTTTATAGCTTTTATAACTTTTTATAGCTTTTCATAGCTTTTATAGCTTTTTATTAATGGTAAATAACTTAAAAAATGAACCTGAGATATTGGTTGAACTTAACCATTGAAATAATAAACATAGGAACATAGGAACATAGGAAAATAGAGACAGTTAGAAGCCACAAGGGCCTATCGAGACTGTCCCAGTCCAGTCTCCTTTCAACTGAGAACATTCCTAACTCCTTCAACCTCTCTTCATAGCTCTTATTTTCAAAGCCAGAAATCATCCTTGTTGCTCGACGTTGTACTCTCTCCAGCATATCTATGTCTTTTCTTAAATGAGGAACCCAAACTTGTGCACAATACTCTAATGCTGGCCTGACATAGCTATTATATAGTTTGCTTATAACCTCTTTGCTCTTGTAAACTACATTGCGGTTAATTATACCTAACATCTTATTAGCTTTATTCCTTGCTTCCAAACATTGATCACCCACCTTCAGATTACTGCTAATTATCACACCTAAATCCTTTTCTTGGTCCACAGTCTCAAGCCACTCCCCATTCATTTCATAATTAAATCCTTCATTTGAGTAACCTACATGAAGAACTTTACATTTTTTACTATTAAAGTTCATTTGCCACCTCTCTGCCCAACCAAGAAGTCTATCTAGATCACCTTGAAGCTTTATGCATCCATCATTATTCCTTACTGAGGTAACCACTTTGGTATCATCTGCAAACTTAGAAACCTTAATTTAAGACCTTTGTCTAAATCATTTATATATATAAGGAACAAAAGTGGTCCCAGCACAGAACCTTGTGGTACCCCACTCTTCACCGTTTCCCATAATGACTTATTACCATTAAGTATACACACTGCCTTCTGTTCTTTAACCACTCTTTAATCCAATTGTGTACCATTCCATCTATACCATACTGCGACAACTTTTGCATCAGCCTAACATGGGGTACCTATCAAAAGCCTTGCTAAAGTCTAAATATATGACATCAACTGGATCACCCCTGTCTATACATTCAGTAATTTATTCCATAAATTCTAGTAGATTTGTCTGACATATCTACCCTTTCTAAAGCCATGCTGGGAGTTATATAGTATCTTGTTATCATCTAAATGCTTCTCTATATGACTTTTCAAACTTTTCCAAAATTTTCACAACCAGAGATGTTAAACTAACTGGCCTATAGTTCCCTAAATCTTCTTTACTACCTTTTTTAAATATGGGCACCACATATGCTGCTTTCCAGTCCTCAGGTACCTCTCCAAAAGCAATAGATCGCTTAAAAATCAAATACAGTGCCTTTGCAATACTGCTACTCCCCTCTTTAGAATTCTACCACACACCATCCGGACCCGCTGCCTTATTTGGGTCAATATGTTCTAGTAAGGATGCGATTTCATTTAACTCAATTTGAAATTTGTACACCTATTCATTACATGATACTAGAACTATTACTCTCTAAACTGCTATCCAACCTTTCCTCAGTAAACACTGATGCAAAATAAGCATTGAAAATATTAACCAATTCCTTATCTGAACTTACTAAATTCCCATCAATTTTAATTGGGCCAATTTTCTTATCCTTGCTTTTATTTTATAAAAGCTAAAAAACTTTTTCAGGTCTTTATTATATTCTTTGCCAAATTAATTTCTGCCATTCTCTTTGCTCTTCTTATTGACTGGTTAAGTTCATTCCTAATTCTCTTATAATGTTCCAAATCTTCCCCCCTTCTCCTACCTTTGAACATTTTAAAACATCTACGCTTTTCACTGATTTTCTCTTTTATCTCTCTACTCCACCAATTAGGTTTTCTATTTGCCACCCTAATGGGTTTATCTTTAAAACACACAGACTGTATGTTAGCCAATATTTGCTTGAAGTATTCCCACATGATGAAACAATTTTGACCATAAAGTACCATTATATGTTTAAAATTCTTTAATAGCATCAAATATAATAAAAAGATATATTAAAGTAATAAATGGTTAAATTAAGTAAATAGCTAAAGTTATACTAACTTTCAAGTTTTCAAATTAATTCAGATTTTATAGCTTTTCATAGCTTTTTATAGCCTTTTCCAGCTTTCATTTGGGTTTTATAGCTTTTATAGCTTTTATAACTTGTTAAGCTTTTTATAGCTTTTATAGCTTTTTATTAATGGTAAATAACTTAAAAAATGAACCTAAGATATTGGTTGAACTTAACCATTGAAATAATCAAGTACCATTATATGTTTAAAATTCTTTAATTAATAGCATCAAATATAATAAAAAGATATATTAAAGTAATAAATGGTTAAATTAAATAAAAAGCTAAAGTTATACTAACTTTCAAGTTTTCAAATTAATTCAGATATAATTATTTTACTAAGACTTTCAAAGTAACTCTAACCAAAGATTAACTTTCAGTAATACTTTCAAATCAACAATTATCAAAGATTTAGTTTTAATCAAAGATTTACTTTTATTCGACCTTTCAAAGTTATATTAGTTGATATTTAGTAATTGGTAAAAAAAAACTTTCAAAGTTATATAAATTAACATATATTTATTATTAAAACTTTCAAAGTTGTTTAATTAATATTTAGTTATTGTTAAAACTTCAAAGTTGTACTAATTAATATTTAGTTACTGATAAAACCTCCAAAGTTGAATAATTAATATTTAATTATTGCTTAAGCTTTCAAAGTTGTATTAATTAATATTTAGTTACGGTTAAAACTTTCAAAGTTGTATCAATTAATATTTAGTTACGGTTAAAACTTTCAAAGTTGTATATATATATATATATATATATATATATATATATATATATATATATATATATATATATATATATATATATATATATATATATATATATATATATATATATATATATATATATATATATATATATATATATATATATATATGAAGTTAAATTAAATAATATTTATTTAGTGAAAAAACTTCAAAGTTATATTCATTAATACTTAGTTACTGATAAAAACTTTCAAAGTTAGTTATTTCTAAACTTTCAAGTTGTATCAATTAATAATTAATTAATAATTGATACATTTTTGAAAGTTGTATTAATTAATATTTAGTTATTACTAAAGCATTCCAAGTAACTCAAATCAAAGTTTTAATTTTTGTTATAACTTTCAAAGTATTTGATTAAAGTTTAACTTTCAAACTTTCAAAATAACTCTAACAAAGTCTAAGCTTTGGTCAAACTTTCATTTTGTATCAAAAGCTTGTTTTAAAGTTCCTCTAATCATTAATTAGTTCATGCTACAACTTTCAAAGTAAAAGTAATAAGTATTTATTTTTTGTTTAAACTTTCAAAATAACTTTAATCAAAGTTTCTTTTTTCATTTTTTTATTCTAAAATTTTTAAAAGCATTTATAAGTTAGGTTATAATATATATATATATATATATATATATATATATATATATATATATATATATATATATATATATATATATATATATATATATATATATATATATATATATATATATATATATATATATATATATATATATATATATATATATATATATATATATATATATATATATATATATATATATATATATATATATATATATATATATATATATATATATATATATATATATATATATATATATATATATATATATATATATATATATATATATATATATATATATATATATATATATATATATATATATATATATATATATATATATATATATATATATATATATATATATATTATATATATATATATATATATATATATATATATATATATATATATATATATATATATATATATATATATATATATATATATATATATATATATATATATATATATATATATATATATATATATATATATATATATATATATATATATATATATATATATATATATATATATATATATATATATATATATATATATATATATATATATATATATATATATATATATATATATATATATATATATATATATATATATATATATATATATATATATATATATATATATATATATATATATATATATATATATATATATATACAATATCTATATTAAAAAAAATATTTCTCTAATAAAAATTGCTTTCATCAGCTTACTTAGAAATTACCTGAAAAGTGCGCATAAAAAAAGGGAAAGAAAAAAAAAAGTATTTTATAAAAGTAAGTTCTTAGCAGACACGTAAAACATATTGAAAGTATTTTGTGTAAATACTTCCCCCAAATCGACTTCGAACGCGATATTTAGCCGAAGTTTCATTTACTATTCTCTTAGAAAAGAAGAAAATAACAATTCCCAGTTAGGCCTAGCAAAGCCTAAAGCCTGCGAACGACAAAGAATAGGCCCAGCAAAAGACAAAAGACCAGCAAAAGCCTAAGCCTAGTAAAGTCTAGGTACAACAAAGACTAGGTCCAATGAAAGCCTAAGCCAAGTGAAGCCTGGGAAATGCTTTTTATTCTTGCTTCATTGATCTTGATTACCGAGGGAGATTTTTGATCTATTTTCGGAGTACTTGCAGACATACGTAAAGAATGAAATATAATAATAATAATAATAATAATAATAATAATAATAATAATAATAATAATAATAATAATAATAATAATAATAATAATAATAGCAACAAAATTGTTTTCAATATATATATATATATATATATATATATATATATATATATATATATATATATATATATATATATATATATATATATATATATATATATATATATATATATATATATATATATATATATATATATATATATAATATATATATTAATATATAAAAAAATAAATTTATTTAAAATAATTAAAATATTATTAATTATTATTATTATTATTATTATTATTATTATTATTATTATTATTATTATAAATCAAACAGGAACTTTAAAATTCTGAAACCAAGGGGGAAAACTTCAAAATTCAAAAACAAAGTTGAAACTCCAAAATTTGAGAACCAAAAGAAAATTTCAAATTTCAAGAATAAATTGAAGTACCCCAAAATTCAAGAAGAAAGGGGAAACCTCCAAAAAATTAGAAAAAGAGGGGATAACTCCAGATTTCAAGAACCAGGGGAAGACTCCAATATCCAGTAAATGAGGGAAAAATTCCAAAATTCAAGAATATTGGGAAAAACTCAAATAAAATTCAAATACTTAAAAACTATAACTTAAAATCAAAAAAAAATTTTATAAATTAATTCAAGAATCAAAGATAAACGAAATTTTTGAGCTAAAAAACATAAAATAAAAAAAAAAAAATAAATTAAGCCAAAAAATCCTAAAATGAAAAAAAACAATCAAAGTAAATCAAACCTAAAAATCCTAACTTGAAATCAAAGAAAAAAAATAAAAAACAAATACAAGCAAAATAAATCAAACCTAAAAATCCTAACTTGAAATCAAAGAAAAAAAACAAAAAACAATAACAAGCAAAATAAATCAAACCTAAAAATCCTAACTTGAAATTAAACAAAAAAAAAGCAAAATAAATAAAACATAAGAACTAACTTGAAATGTAGGAAAAACAAAAAACAAGCAATATAAATCAAACCTAAAAATCTTAACAAACTAAAAAAAAAATAAGCAAGCAAAATAATCAAACCTAAAAGTCCAAACTTGAAATCAAAATAATAAAAAAAAACAAAAAAACAAGCAAAATAAATCAAGACACAAGAACTCACTGATGTTTAAATACTGAAAGTGAAAATCAACAAGAGATATCGACCGGGGGTTCGAAACGTTGTTTGGCCTTTGCGTGACACGTCACTCGTAGAGAAATTTCTTATTCCAATGGATGATGTTTACATTTCAATAAGAAACTTCACTTATACATACATACATACAAATACACTTGCATTCATACATATATACATACATACATATTTTTTATTCATACAGACATACATACACACTTGCATTTATACATACATACATATAAATATTCATGCATACACACATATACACTTACATTCATACATGCACACATACATACATACATACATACATACATACATACATAAACAAAAATAAAAAAAAAAAAAAAAAAAAAAAAATAAAAAAATATATATATATATATATATATATATATATATATATATATATATATATATATATATATATATATATATATATATATATATATATATATATATATATATATATACATATATATGCCACAAAACATTTAATTGAATAATAATAATAAAAATAATAAAAATTAATAATATTAATAATAATAATAATAATAATAATAATAATAATAATAATAATAATAATATAATAATAATAATAATAATAATAATAATAATAATAATAATAATAATAATAATAATAATAATAATAATATAATAATAATAATAATAATAATAATAATAATAATAATAATAATAATAATAATAATAATAATAATAATAATAATAAAAGTATACAAGTAAGGTGTACTAAATAAGTAATACTTTTTTACATTACAATTTGTTATCAGGTAATATTTAGTCTGTTAAAACTTTTCGAGTGTTTATAATAGAATAATTTATACTATAAAATAATATTCTGAGAAATTTTTATTTTATTTTTGCGTTTTTATTTTTTTTATTCATTTTTTTTATTTTTTTTATGTTTTATTTATTTGTCTTTGAAATAAATTATGTGTATATAAATGGTTGAAAGAGATTAGAGCAAGGAAGTGTGATTCGAACTATAGTGAGAAAGAAAAATAATTAAATATATTTATCAGAACATTTAGTAGCGCATCTTGGATTAGTGTCAGGCCCGTAGCCAGGTGGCGGGGTAGGGGGGGGGGCGGGGTAGGGGGGTCTAAAACTCGCGCAGCCCGTCTTGGAATTATCTTTGCCCTTCCTGGTACGTCCTAGAGAAATTTTAGAAATTAAAAAACAAAAAACAAAAAACAAAAAAATAAATAAATTAAAAAATAATAATAATGAAAACCTTTTAAAAGTTTCCACTTCAACCCTTTCACTATATACGGAGACATTTCGGTCCCCTTTTGAGAAAGGGTATTTAAATAAAAATTACCTATTAGTATCAATGTACCCGATCAAATGGACGAAATAATTTCCTTTTATAAGTTAATAATTAGTTTAAAATTTAGCATTTTTTAACTTCATTTTTGTAAGATGCCTCTAAGGATATGACGCTTGAATTTAATAATAATAATAATAATAATAATAATAATAATAATAATAATAATAATAATAATAATAATAATAATAATAATAATAATGATAATAATAATAATAATAAAATACATTCACACCCTGAATTTTTAGGATTTATTTTTATTTTTATTTTTATTTTAAAAAAAAAAAAAAAATTTTTTTAAATTTAAAAAAAAAAAAAAAAAAAAAAAAAAAAAAAAAAAAAATTTTTTTTTTTTTTTTTTTTTTTTTACACATAGTTTTCAGTAAAAAGAAAATAAAATATGTACATTTTGTCACACATGAAAAATCGATACATTTTCGAGAAGCTATGTATTTATAGTATTTACTTTATAATATTTAAGTTATAGTAGTGTAATAATAAATTTATTAAGTAGGATAAAAGAAAGGTAACCAAAAACTTTCTTTGCTCCTCACATATAAAAATTAAAATTTGCTTTATGAATTACACATAATTCATAAAGTAAATATATATATTAGTATTTCCTATATGAAAATATCAATTAAAAGCCTATGATGGTAATTTTTAGAAAATATTTGGAAGATAACTCCGTTTTAATCATGTTTATACAAGGGGTAAAGCCCCTTCTTATATTTCCCCAAGTATCTCATCCGTAACTCTTCCTTCTACAAACTTCATGAGTGAACTGACAGTCGTAGACGGGATTTTTAAACATCTTTAGCCTGTGATTTATCAATTGATTTAAATTTAGCTACTTTTATCGGTGGAAGGTCATTTGGATGACGTCACTACCATCATCATACTCGAGTTTCTTCCCATTTTTTAAAATTCATTTATTTGAATTTTAGTTTAGCGACCTACATCACAAATTAAGGCAGGCAACACTGCTATTTCGATTTCTTTACTGATAAACTGTTTTAATATTTTGCTGGTAGTTAATGACTTTTTTTTGCCTCTTGTACTGTATAATCATTTCTCACATAAAAGTTCATTATATCTTAACATTAACTTTGAGGGCAATTATTTTCGCTAAATAAAAAAACAAAAAAAAAAACAAGCGAAAATATATATATATATATATATATATATATATATATATATATATATATATATATATATATATATATATATATATATATATATATATATATATATATATATATATATATATATATATATATATATATATATATATATATATATATATATATATATATATATATATATATATATATATATATATATATATATTATATATATATATATATATATATATATATATATATAATTGGTGTGTGAAGAGGTGAGTATTGTTGTGAGGGATAAAAAGATAGCTTTTGAAAAATATCTTGGGTACAAAAAGAGTAGAGGAATGGGAGTCCTATAAGGAAAAATAGAGGAATAGTCTAAAAAGAGAGGTAAAGAAGAGGCGAAAAGAAAGTGCAGATGAAAAGTCGGGTAAAAAGATGGTGGAGGGATTTTGAGGAAGGAATAAGATGTTTTGGAAGGAGGTGAATAAGGTAAGGAATAAATGGGAAGGTGAGAGGAGGGAGGATAAAGGGCTTAGACGGAGAAATAAGACAAGAAAAAAGGGAGGTTGGAGCAAGATGGAAATGAAGTATTTTAGTAGGTTACTGAATGTGAGAAGGCGAGGAGGGAGGCCGAGGTGGTGGAGATGGAATAGGGGAGAGATAGTAGGAGAGGATAAGAGGAGGGTGGAATTTCGGTAGAAGAGAATAGGTAAAGCTCTGAGGAAAGTGAAAGAGGAGGTAAAGGCGACAGGTTTGGATGGAAAGAAGTGGAGAGATGCTGAAGGAAGAGGGGGGGGAGTAAGTGTAGGTAAATTGGTTAATGAGGTTATTTAATTTATGTTGGGTAATGGGGAAGGTGCCTCAAGATTGGCAAGATGCATGTATAGTTCCTTTATTTAAGGGAAAGGGGGATAAATTTGAGTGTGGGAGCTATAGGGGTATAAGTTTGCTTAGCGTATAGTGGGTAAAGTGTATGGAAGAATTTTACTGAATAGGGTAGGGATTGATGGGTTAATAGGAGAGGAGCAGGGGGGTTTCAGAGAAAGAAGGGGTTATATGGATCAGGTTTTTACATTAAGAATGATTGAAGTGAAAAGTAGAGATAAAAAGAAGGATGTGTACATGTGTTTTATGGACCCAGAAAGCTTACGATAGGGTAGACAGGAATATACTGTGGGAGGTC